>QOCX01000009.1:573317-702179 GCA_005959815.1 Sarcophaga bullata
AAAAAGGCTTTTGTTGTTGTTGTTGTTGTAAATTCTTTTAACAAATAAAACATGTCAAAAGTTATGTGAGGCAAAATTTAAATGGCATTAAACCTGTACGCTGAAATGCTGAAATACTTTGTGTCTGCTAAAGAATCGAGACCAAGTCAATCTTCAAGATAAATCTGACCTAGAAGCATGCACAAACATGATTAGCTGCAAACATTATTGCAACAATTGCTGTTAATCTATAATAAGAAATACGAAATACAACATTATTGCTAGGCAACATATTGTATACGGCGATAGCCTCAAAAGTTGACTTGTTGAACGTTAGACAAACGTTTGGCCAGGTCTTAAAATTATGGCCAATAACGAAATTTTTAATCGTAAAATTATTTCTTAAACACAAAAGCTGAAGTAATTGTAGCATTGAATGTGGTGGTTTTTTGCGATGTACGCCACAAAACTACTTAATCTCGCTTAAGCAGCCGTTGTTTAATTATTCAAGTAAGCCTTGCTAAAGAGTATGGCTTAGAAAACAAGTTAAAATAAAATAAAAACCCTTATCAGGTAGTTGAAATCTTAAATTAAGCATGACAAGATATTTGAATAACCATTTACTTGTTCTAAGTACTCCTCGTCTCGTAGTATATGAACAACTTCGTTTACAATTACAAACCAAGACTACTACTACTACTACTACTAGTAACACTACTACTGATGCTGTTGCTGCCGATGCCGCTGGCAATCGACATTTAATAGATGCCACCAAAAAATTGTATGCCAATGCCTAACGCCTTAACACACACTTACATTGGGACAGATACCACCAAAAACTGCTAAAACGGCAGCAATTGCTTAAAAAGTGGCAAATTTATAATGTTCAATGCGAAATTGACAATCGATTTACACTCAAAACATTTACACCGTTTCGCTTCTTGTTGTTACAAACAAAAAAAAATAAAAAAAAAATAAAATAAGTTTTGGAAAAAAAAATTATAAAAATTTAACTATCGATTGCCTAACTTCAGTTTGTTTATGGAAGTTGCCACAATCATCATGGATATCACTTTCAACAACTTTTTTTTTTTTTGTTTTCCTTGATTCTACAACAAGTTTTTATTCCTTCTGCGATTTGCTTGGTGTGATTATTTTTGATTTCATTCTTTGTCTTGTAGTCTTGCATTTGCTGCTTTCATTAAGTGCCAGTAAGAAGAAGGCAGATTACTGCCTTGATTTTTGCGTTGGAAACTTTTCACAGAAAGCATTTAAAAAAAAACCAAAAAAAGAATTGGAAACTTTCAAGGTTAAACATCAATTAAATAAAATGCCAATATTGTTAACTGCCAAGTGCAATAATTTTAACACCCAACCGTATTATATATATAGACGGTGACTTAAAATTTTACTTATAATGACAACTTGTTCGATACACTCAGAAATAAATGTGTGTCATCATTTACTGGTATCCCACACATGCCCAAAATTATACAAATTAGTATTATTACTGGGTTGTGATTCCTCATTTTTATTTGGATTTACTAGAGCATGTAACTCTAGTGAAAGAAGCTCTCTTTTTTTAATTTCTCATTACAAGCCGTTAGTCAAAGGCAACAACCTAGCTTATCGCATCATCCATGTTGTGGGTGTTAATTTTATACATGGGTGGCGGGGCCTACAGTTTGAAGCCGACTTTATGTGAAAAATGTGCATAACTTTATTCGCTGCCCCTCGAAATACCCCAAAACATGCGAGTATTTGAAGTCAATGTCTATTAGGAAACATTGGGAAATTTTTCTGATCCCTTTGGGAGACTTAGTCATTCGCTTTTATAAAGTAGGTGACTATGTGGAGAAATTAAAATATGGATGGCTATCTGTGGAGCAGGATCAAATGCTTGAAAAGGTAAACTCAACAAAAGACTTAGACTCCTCTCAAACCAAATGGGAGGAGTTAGGGGAAGATTTGAGCCATGCTTCAGACTAACCAAGAATAACCTGAGATTAATAAAAGGCCTTTTGGCAGAGCACTATTGACTCAAAGAACACTCCTTTGGAATTGAAATCATCTCAGATTCAAAATGAAGGCTCTGTGATGATGACAATGAAAGAAATTCTAGTATTAATCCATTCCAATAGGAAACAACTGAATATCAGCTGCTGAGTTCGTAAGTGTCCTTCTAAGCACTGAACAGCATCCTCAATTTAGTGAGAGCAATAGATTCCGAGGGAACTTTATAAATAACCTAAATCGTAGAGTGCCACCTCCACATCACGATGTATACTTGAAGCAGTGTCTCCGATAAATTCTGAAGAAGTGCAATGAAGAGTCACTCTCAATACTGGACTGTATTGATAGTCTGGTCGTCGGAGTATAGTAGATAGTGTGTTGACTTATTAGACGTGAGGCCAGGGCTCAAAATCCGGCGCCTTCCTTTCAGCAGATTTCTAGTAAGAACTCTGATAGTAAATAAAAAAATTGTCATGAGAAGTTTCTTAAAAAAATCTGTCGTTCAGAGTAGACTTTAAACTGTAGGTCCTGCTACTCATGTATTAAAACAACACATACAATATAAGTGGTGTGAGAAGCTAGGTCATAATCCTGTCTGAAGAATTGTAATGACCAATAATGTATGCATGTATGGTCATAAGTCTTTCAATTCTTTCAAATTGTACTCGTATTTCGCCAAGTGTCTCTGTGTAGATATGGTCGTAGATTTTTCTAACGTTTTTCTTTATGCGAATTTAAACAATTTGTTTTGTAGTCGTTCGTTTACGATTATAGACGATGGCGTTTCGCATTTCATTTAACATTTTGGCTGAAACAAATTTCGGCATTAAATATGCTGGTTACGATAAAAATCTTTTATTTTTTTTTTCAGTTTTTTTTTTCCTTCAGATCACTATTGTTTTTGTCTCTTGATTTTAATTCTACACGTATCGATATGTTGTTACGCTTGGCTATTAGGTGTGAAACTAGGGGGGGTTGTAAGTAGGTTGCATTTACTGCAACCGTTTGTTTAGTTTACATTTGTGGCGTTAAAAGCATTGAGGCATAAACAAATTGTTTGTAGAACTTTTGTCGTTGCAAATTAATATTGAAAGATAAATTTCTTGCTTTTGTTGTTGTTTGTTTGTTTTGTTTTTGTTTTTGTTTTTTAAATATTTAAAATTAAAATATTTTGTATTTGTATTTTAATTTTACTGTTCAATTAATTTGGGTTAAAAATTTAATTTTTTTTTTCTGTTCCGTACTTTAACGTTTGGCTGGAAATGTTAATTGATTTTAACGCTGCCTAAAATTCTTATTTAATTTGTTAACATTTTATTTTATTTGATTTCGTTTTGTTTATTTGTCTATTTTGTGTTTTTTCTTTGTAGGCTATTAAACCAAATTGATTAATTTTTATATTTATAGACACTTATTATTATTATTAAAAAAAATAATAAAAAAAACCAATTTATTTAACAAAAAATTAATGTGGATTATGACGGTGGCAACGCCTTAAAACATTTGAAAATTTTTTTAAATTTTTTTTTTCTTCGTATCTTATTAATTGAAAAACTACACGAGAAAAATTGCGTAATTTAGTGTTAAAAAGAGGAGTGATTGTTTTCAATTTATTTTTGCAAATAATAAACACACGAGATTTATCTAAAATTTTTATTAAAAATATTAAAAAAAAAAATAAAAAAATTAATTAAAGCCATGGGAAATTTAATTTAAAATTAATATTGCTTTGGTATGGTTTATGGTCAGCTGAAGTTCTTCAATAAGTACAGTCAATGAAAAAAGTCTACTTATACCGCAAATTTTATTCTTTACATTTATTTTCGTATTAATTTTAAACATTGTTATTTGTAAATGCCTTAAGCCACGCTACAACGTAATTTTTAATTGAATAAAAAACATACACCAGTGTATGTAGACTTTTTTCTTTGATTGTATGTACTACTTTCGATTGGTTGTGTGTGTTTTTATTGCTTGCAGCCGGTATTTGAAGCAATTATGAAACAACAGAATTTATACCGTTGTATGTAGACTTTTTTCTTTAACTGTATGTGTACAGATATGTACTTTTGATTTTTAAGTGTTTCTTTAAGCAATTATGAAGGCCTGACAAATAACTTCTGTTTAGAAAGCCAAGGTATTGCGACTCTAGGAGTCAGCAATAAGAAATTTCTAACTTATCACTCTATGGACACAGTATCACCTTATCTGGAAAGTATCGAAAGTTACATTAATTTGTCCGCTTCATTAGCACATATTTCTTTGAGAACAATATTGGTCAGGCCATTATTGGCCAGAATTATAGGTTGATGATTATCGCTATAGTCTAGACATGAAACCTCAATATTTCTTCGGGGACTTTCTATAAGCAGATTTCTAGAAAGATGTTCTAGGTCTCCTAGATCATGAAATAGTTTCTTCAGAGTCGAACTTAAACGTTGGTCCCGCCACTCATGTATAAAATTAATGCACACAGCGTACTGATGTGAGAGGCTGGGTCGTAATCCTGACTGAAGGATTGTAATGATGATTATAAACTTCTTTTAGCCTGAATTGGATGATCTGGTTATGGTATTATGTGCCTCAGAACTCATTCCAGATCGGATATCCTTCACGAGCGATTTGAAGGCATGGTAATCGCACGTGAAGGTGATATGAACTGGCCATTTAGATTAAGTGATTTAACCGCGTTGGACTGTTTCTTGTGGGGTTTTCTTATGTTGCAGATGTTTGCAAATAAGCACAAATTACAGCGATCCTCAAAGCCAGCATAAACCATGCAATAAACAATTGGGTATGTCGGATACGCTCCACTTAGAGCAGCCATGGTAGACGATGTTATAGTCCACACATCATGGCCTATTAATAGGCCTTTTGAAAGAAAAACATTTGATGATACACCCTTTAGAACATTAATAATTTCTCTAAGCTAATCTTGTGTCCCTTTTTTTCGCAAAAAAACTAAGGTGTTGCTTGAGATTTGAATTATTTTTCTAGCCCATCTCTCATCTCTTCTTACAAGCCTTAAACATAATGAACATCTGTCTTGACTAAAAAAAAATCCAAAACAATAGATTGCAAGGGAATAGATGCTGAGAAGAAGCAGAAAAAAAAAGTTCATCGGATTCATTCATTCTCTACAGATGGCAAAAGTATGCGCAGCACAAAACATTAAAAGAAAGATCTTCAGTATCTTAATGCCATTCATTCTTTCGGTGGTTCAAATACCCTATCGGGTCTTATCAGGCTCAAATTTCAAATTCAATTTTTTATAAGAATTTTCTGCCGTTTTCGATTTGGTTTTTTTTTTCTCTTCAGCTCTTACAGCTGCACTTACGAACATAAGAGAGTTTTTCCGGTATGACAAAACAAAACAACAATAAAAACAAAAACAAAAACAAATACAACAAATGAATCAAAAGAAAAGAATTGTTAATCTCTCTTGTAACAATTTCTTTCGAAATGAAAGAAATCGAAAAAAAAGGAACGAAAAACAGAAAGAAAGAAAGAAAAAAAATTTTTAAATAAATTGTTAAATCACGATGTTGCAACAACATATTGCACTACAACTGCAATGCAATGAAAAATATTAGAAAATAGAAGAGCAAATACAAACAAGGTTAAAAAAGAATGTTGATGACGTCGAAATAAAAGCTTTAACGACGACTTGGTAGAATGGCTACGTTTACTAAAGCATACAGAATAACCTGGCCGGCCTTTTGGGCATATCACTATAGACTCCATAATTGATCATTACAACATTTCACTCAGGTTTGCAGCATAGCTTCTGTGTAAACGCAAAGACAAATGGCAACCTTGTCGTCCTAGAACCCTTCATATTTGACCCGTAATAAAACTGTTTCACTGTCAATGTTAAAATCAAGTTGCTGATTGTAGAAAATTCATTACCAATAGAAGAAGAAGAAAAAACGGCAGCAACAGCAGCAGCAATGAAAAAATAATAACAACAGCAACATGATTTTATTAAGGTCGAGGTTATGCAAACAATCACATGGCAATCTCTGCGAATGTTCAGTGAAAGAAAAATAAAAAAAATCAACACAAAAACAAAAAAAAAGAAACGTTACGGATCATAAAAAGAAAAACTGACTAAATTTGTGTGTCGTTTTTTGTTTTTTCTTTTTTTTTTTTTCGATTAACAAAAGCAATGCCACAGCAACTACTGTTTGTGAAGGCTGCAACGACACCGACACCAACACCAACCACCAACACTGACAACAACGACAGCCTTAACAAATAATCTTTAGCATGAAAAGTAGCAGTTAACGATCAACAACAACAAAAAAAAAAACACAAAAAGAAACGGCCAACAAACAAACGAAAGAACGGATGAACAAACGTTCAAACTATGAAATCCATAACTGCAGCGGATGTGAATGAATGAAATGACGATGACGACGATGACGACCGTCTCTTGCCTATTTATCTGCTTGCCTACTGTATTGTTACTTGAGCTGTGGTCCACATAGTTTTCTTTTTTTTTTTTTTGTTTTTCTTTTCATTTCTTACAATTTGTTACGGAGGTTATTAGAGTACCGCTTTAAACTGAAAAACGAAAATGTGACTGCATTTCTATTTTATGATCTGCTTTTTCATGATTTTCTTTTCTTTTTTTTCTTTTTTTGTTTTTTTTTTTTTTAGCAAAGAACGGTAAGAGTTGTGCGCTAATTTTCCATAATCCTACAATAAAATGTTACGATACACTTTGATTGTGTGTTTCCAACAGAAGAACAAACGATGAGAATTCATTGCGAATAGTTTTCTTTAACATTTAAGTACTAGGCCACAGGAATCTAATTTTATTTCGGAGGGTTTATTAAGCAACAACTTAAGATAACGTAAAAAGATTTAAAGAATAAATTTCCTTTAGAACTTAAAGGTTTTATAAAAACATTCATAAAGGCAAACAAAACCAAATTAAATTTAAAAAAAACAGCCTTTGCACCATCACTTAAGGGCTCTTGAGGTTGTAAGTCAGTAACAGTACTTGAGATTTATCTTCAAGAGGGTAATATAAGGTATATGATGCCAAAGAGAGGAAATTCTGAGTCCAAAAACACTAGACTTCTGAAAATGGGTGAAAAATATCTCGATATAGGACTGGGCTGTTTGGCTCTTTTATGAGAGGACTTGGAAAGATACAGAGTCTGCGTCTGAGTCTGAAAAATATAGAAACGAACATACGTTGTTATAATTAACGGAATGATAGTTTGGCTTAAAGGCTATATAGGATTTAAGTCCATTGCATATGATAATGAAGAGCAGAGTGGAAGAAGATGATCGAATGGCTAACAACTCCGTCCTTAATTGTCCTTTACAAGAACTAATAAAATGAAAAATGCTTTGCATCACAACTAAGAGAGGCGTATCTTGTTATACGGATGCATTAAAGCCAGACAATGCAATAGGAACTGGGGTCATACATTCGTATGTTAAAGCCAAATAATGCAATAGGAACTAGGGTGATCGGTTTAAGAGTGAAATATTTGTGTTTGTGTTTTCCAAGCAAAACTTTACGACATCGAAAGATGAGCACAATTAAACTGTGGCAGGTAGTAGAGACGACGAAAGAATGTCGATTAGATCCTCAATCTAAGCACTTAGTTTTTAATAGGTTGAGTCAAAATTAGTATGGAACTATGTGGGTGAGCTGAACCAGCTAAGCAGAACAAATTGGGTTACACATTACTGTATACCAGGTCATGTGGGAAAATTGCTCAGCACTGATGCCACAAAACGTTTTGAGCAACGGGAACGTATACAAATTTGTAGAAAAGGAAGATAGAGAGATGGTTTCAAAAATGACAATAGATTTCACGGAGAATCTTTTCCAGCTCCACACATAATCAACACAATATGTGAGATATCCTCGAAAACATTGTTTAAATCTCCGCCACTCTAGGTAGAGAGTGGATAAATCAAGCTTGGCTTATTCACATACATGAACGATTTAAGGAAACTGCACAAGTAAAAAGTCTAAAGTTAGCAAATAGCACGATCTTAAATCGATCGTGCAGAATATTTAATGTGGCATACGCTTTGCGACACAATTTGATGTTTTCTTGAAGCCGCACGTTGTTAATGTCTAGATCATCTAGTTCGGACCAAAAGCAGTTGGTAATCATTGACAACAGTGATGGTCTGCCTAATAAATTAAAAACGTATGAGGTTACCAGCCCAAAACTCTCACCAAACGAGGGATTTTTCGTGATGCATTGAATGTTTTTGGGTGTCTGGGGATTGCATCTTTCCATGTTCCTGATCATGAACATCAAATTGAAATTGAAAATCGAATGTTTTCTCGAGGATATTTTTGAATGTAGATTGGTGAAGAATTGAACGGCTTTAAGCGCAATCAATCACAATCTTATGCCGTTCTTCTAACCCTGTTGTGTTGGCTTTTCAGAAGCATTTTTTCCAAAAAAAAATTTTTTTTTAAAGATTTTTAACGATGATTGATTTGTTAGTGGGCCGTAGTTAATTATTTCGAAAACTTTAAATCATTTACTTAGAAAACAAATAAAATTTTTGTCCGTTTTTCAAATATTTAAACTCTTAAAATTTCTGTGTTTTTCTTTTTATTACCCTATAACTAGCTAAATAGGCCCTCAAGCATAAATTTTTTTTCTAGTAAATTATGAAACCTGTGTTAATAGTCAGTCATTATTTTGATCTACTTTTTTATTTATGACATAGAAATACTAGAATTTGTTGTTTCCCACATCTTTTCTAATACCCTAGACACGTTTGTTCAAATGTGTTGTTTAAAGCAACCTAAAAAGCAGAAAAATGAAAAAGAATCGGTTTTCTAGTGATTTTAATGACACAGAATTGCAGTTTAACACATTTTTTGTGTGGCTGCAAAAATTTTATTCCTTTTTCACTGTTTTCGTTCTCCAATGCATGTTGAAAGGATCTCCTTAACAGAGTGAAAATGCGTTTGTTGTGCCAAGATAGTTGAACAGATAAAATTGTTAAAAATCATAAAAGACAGATTGATGATGATGATGATGATGTTGATGTTGGTGCGGAGATGCTGTGATGCCTTAAACTATGAAAACATGACAATACGATATTGGCGATAATGATGATGATGCTGATGATGATGCTGATGCTGCTGAATGATGATTATCTTTGGCTTTAAATATATGTCAGCCGTTTTAACAGTTTTAAGTATGAATTGTTGGTTTAAACATACCTCTCTACATACATACATACATCTAGCAAAAAAAAAAACATTCGTTGTTTGTTATTTTAACAATCGATACACAAACAAAAACAAAAAAAGAAGAAAAAAAACGAAAAGCAACGTATAATACGCCTACTGATTATATTTTTTGTTTGTACTTAAATTACACAAAATAACTTGGAAAACGTGATGTTCAAAGTTTAGTTTTTTTTTCTTTGCCTTAAACATGGCTTTAATGTTAGAAAAACAGTTTTCTTTTAATGATTAAATAAATCTCTAGTAGTTTAACGAAAATGAGCAGTAATTTCATTTAAAAAATAAAGATGTAAATGAAATTGTTTATGAGTTCATCAGCTTAAGGGTCAAATGACTGCGTTTTTTTTTAAATTATGAACTCGAAAAAAAAAAAAACTTTTTAAACTCTTTCAGTGACCTTTTACGTGTTCAGGCTTTATTTTTAGCATACTTTGTTGCAAGTTAAATTGTTTTTACAGTTCATTTTGAAGCCGGTTGAAAGACAATAACATGGAAACAAAAAAAAAACTCAAACAATTAATTAAACTTAAACCCATTTCATGGACACTTTATTTAAGTTTTACTCATATAACCTTTTCACTTACTGACACACACACACCATTTGAGCCAATGAAATGAAAATAGAAATGAAGTAAAAACCATACTGGAGATAAGCAGAAAACAATCAAAATAGGTGAATTACACTCATAAAAATTGGTTATCTTAAGCAAGCATTAAAATAATTTAGCAACCACATGCTACCGAACTGCTTTCAAATGTTGCAATAAATCAAAAGCGTTAACATGGTTACGACTTTGTAATCAAACCAACTCTATGGGGCTGATGGGCTTTGCACAAGAAACATCACCATAAAAGTCTAGAGCAATCTAAGGGGACACTGTAAGCTGCCACAACACAACAAATCTATTCAAGACTAGATAGAAGACACACAAAAAATCTCAAACTCCAAAGCAACACGTTCAGTCTATTTCAAGGACTCATGCTTAGTCATTGTTGTATGGTCACTAGTAGATAGTTGGCTAATTAGACGTGAGCCCGGGGTTCAAGCCACAGATCAGACATCTTCAACAAAACGCAGACTTCTGGCAAAAGCTGTGGGAATAAATAAAATTTCTATGAAAAATTTCTCAAAAATCTATCCTCTGGAATCGACTATAAATTGTAGGTCCAGCCACTCATGGATGAAATTAAGACACACAACATAAATAGTGTAAGAAGTTAGGTCGTAATGCTGACCAAATTATGTATCATACAAAACGCATTAGCCAATGACTTCAGAAGGAACTGATGAGTATAAGAATTTTTTCAATGGTAAGCATCTGATCAATTCACAGAAGTTGTAAGAAGAGGAAGAAACCTATGCCCCCAATAGGCAGCACTAAGACGAAGAGAAAGAAAGTCGGAATTAGAAGTATAAGTAAAAGATCGAGCAGGGATATCGAAGGCTTAAGTGGCATCATAAGCAGCAGCGGATGGTTTCGGAACTAAAGGAAATGGGCAACCGTGGTAATACCATGAGCCATACTAGGCCTAAGACAAATCGTGCATATGGAATTTAGAAATTTTCAGTAGAAATGTTAGATTCTTATTTCACTATGATATTGAGAAACAGAGTGCTCCTACAAAGAATATCAGTGCATTCACCTTTTTTTCAATAGCAGTCTTGCCAAAATACTGGAAATTTTTTTGATCAGTATCCGCACACTTAAGGAGCATGGCATAAGAAACACCTGCCTTAGAAAACCACGCTTGATTGAGGCCCTCAAGAACATACCACAAGACCAAAATAATCGTTCACATATGAAAAAGCCACTTGAAAAGCAGATTAGAACGACTAGGTCACGTTAAATTGAAATCTAACAAATTATTGGTGTCGAGGAGATTACTTTGGAAAATATTCCTAATGTGCTTAGGTTACAAAATGAAATTTCGAAATTACTTTGGAAAATATTCCCAAAAACCCTAGGGAAATTTCGGTTATAAATATAAGTTGTTGCAAAAGCAACAAAAAAAAAACATATACAAGAATAAAACACTACGATAACATGCTACATAAAAGCAAGAACAAATCAACAGTAGGCTTCTAGAAGTTACCAGACCGATAAAATAGAGCGAAGGGAAGGCGAAAAGTAACATTGTCAGTAGTAGTAAAACGCGCGACGTATACACCGAGTCTTCTACGGATAATAAAATATGGTTTGTTATTTAATTAATACGAAGCCTATTTGGCTACTTTTTTTAAATTATAATAAGAATTATGGCTTGCAGTTGTAATTGCATTGATTTCCTCGAGTGTAATTTGCGACCACCTACATAAGCTATCCATTCAAAAACAAAAAATTCTACTTTTTATATTCGATTTTATTTAATGCTACAGTATGTGGCATATATTTTGAAAATATTTTTTTTGGTCTGACTGGTTCAAGTCCATAATAAACTTAAACATTATTAAAGAGTAACATGTGGTAGTGGTGGTGGTGGTGGTTTATTTATTTAACAATTTTATATTGTTGTTGTTGTTTTTGTTTTCTATCTTAAATCTGTCTGTCTGTGTGCCATACAACACTCTATAAAGTTGCATGATTGTGTACTTCATTTTTCAAACTGTTGCTGCTGCTGCTGTTGCAGCTATTGCTGGCTGTGGATCACCAATATTATATGCTTGCCGCACACAATAGTGGGTCATGTTATAGTTTTTTTTTTCTTTCTTTTATATAATTTTGCATTGTTGTTGTTGCGCAAATGTTGCTGGTTGTGTTGAAGAAATGATGGTGTGTGTAATCAAGTCAATTTGTTATAAATCTAAACAAACAGCGTAAAAATGTTTAAATTTTAGAACCGTTAAAATGAAATGTATTGTATTGGATTGTATTGTATTGTTGCTGATGATGCTGCTCTTGCTGCTGCATGTTGCATAAAGTGAAATGAATGGTGGCGGGTTCATTTACCCCCGGCCGGACCCCACAAAAAAAAAAAACAAAGCAAAATAGAAAGAAAATACTCTCTCAAATATATCGTATTTAAGCTAAGCAATGTGAAATTTTTTTTTGCAGCGGGTAATGTTGTGGTAGTTATGTGTGTGGTAAATTCAATGATTGTGGCAATAGTTGCTCTGTTTACCTGAAAATCAACAAGTAACATTAGAACGTTTGAATGCCTGCTATTTACCTCATATTGTTGTAAAATATAATGAAACCAGTTAATCAAATATTTCTGTTGCCAAAGATGAAAGAATGTTGGCTGGTTGCCAATAAAATTTGTAAAATCAGGTTAACCTCGATTAAACAATATGCTACACTATCATGTACTTCTAGGTGTTCTACGTAAATATGTTACATTTCTAATTATGATCAAACATAATGGTTGTAGGGTGTAACAGAACGCAAACAAGTAGAAAATGTTTGTAATTTTTGTTTGTTGTTTTTGGTGGTTTTTTTCCAGAAAAAGAAAATGCTTTTGAACTTGGCATAATGTTATGATAATGAAAAGCATTATAGAGTTAAAAAGATATTTAAGATTAGATTAAAAGCTGCTTTACATTATGCTTTTAAAAAAAATATTTTTTTTTTCAAATTTTCCTTCACATTCTATGGCAGAGAAATTTATTGATTCGCAGTTTCTTGTTTGCTTTGTTGGCAAAATAAATTTTGAAAGTTTCCAAAGTTAAACGAAATTTTAAAGTTATTAATAATATTTCTTCTTCCTATTAATTATTTATGAGGGATTTTTCATAAATTTCGCTTATAAAACATTAAAAAAAAATTTTCTTCTTAAACCCAGTTTCATCGAGTTCTAAAGAAATATTTTTAAAAATAAAAATTATGCTCAAAACGGTTGATCTTATATTTTTCGAACCACATTAATGAAAAATTCATATGGCGTGAGAACTTAAAAAAAAATTATTGCTTAGCCATGTGTTGAATGAATTTAGGTTTGCAGGCCAAATTAAAAAATAAAAGTTTAATAGGCTAACAATAACGGTAGGTCTGGAAAGTTCGTAAGCTACCATAGAGAGAAATTTTTTGATAAAATTTTCTTTTAATTATTTCGTACAACTGGCTTTGATTACAGCAATCATGCAATTATTCGCTACAATTTTTAGAGTATAATTTGTCTTTGGCCTTGAAATATGCCTTAGTTTTGGCGATTCATTGACACCAAATTTCTTTGGAGAAAAAGAAAAAATCTCTGGTTATCAACGCTGGAGCATACGCTAGGAGCGGAAGCAATACAAACTTTGGTTCATGCTGTTTTTCCATCAAACCATCAATATCGTTAATGATTTTTCCATTTTTCAAAATGATCGTGGCAATGCAATGCCATAACCTTGCCAGCCGACTGTTGCATTTTTTCTCGCTGTGGAATAGGTTCACCAACTGCAACTTCCTCAAAAAGTTTTGATTCTAGTGGGACATGATGGATCATCAAATGTTTTTTACGGTGAACAGCTTTAAAACCTGATTTGAATATGCAATTTGCTTGCATTTTTGACCAATTATAGGCTCATTGGACACTCACTTTGAACAAAGTTTTCGCATGCCCTTCTTCTTCGAAATCTTTAGAGCCTCAGCAATCTAATTCAACTTCACTTTGAAACCATTTAGGACTACTACTTGCATTAGCTTCGGTACTTATTGCTCCTCTTTTCAACGATTGATTTTTCTGTTGCAGATTAGGTTAGGTGGCGGACCCCCTTGAGGGAAGAAGCCCACTTAGACCAATATTTAGGCCCATTGTGATACATACATAATTGGCCATTACAACCCTTCAGTCAGGATTACGGCCTAGCTTCTCACACCACTTATGTTGTGTGTGCTAATTTTATACATGAGTGGCGGGACCTACAGTTTAAAGTCGACTCCGAACGACAGATTTTTTTTGAGACACTTTTCATGGCAATTTTATTTACTCTCAGAGTTTTTGCCAGAAGTCTGCTGAGAGGAAGCCGCCGAAGAAATATTTTTTTCATATTTCGTTTTTGATGTCTGACCGGGGATTCGAACCCTGGCCTTTCGTCTAATAAGCCAACACACTACCTACTACACTACGGCGACTTCGGCCCATTGTGATACCACAATTAATTCTACACGGAATTCAAACATTCCATCCCGAATCCAAAATAAATCTCGATATTGCTGCAATCTTGATATTAGAGAGCAGGGGCAACGGTGTGAGAAAATGAGAGGTCTGACAACTCCTTCATGACAAAAGCAACGGTGAAAGATAGTCTAACCCTTCTGCTTAGACTCAGAGCTTCTGCAGAAATTATTAGTTGGAGAAGCATGACTAAGAGGACCCGTAAGGATCGCCATTGCGTGATGTATGTCAATATGATTTAAGAAGAGGAGTGAGTCAGTTCCCTTCTTGTCCACACGTGTTCAGCAGATTCTGGCAATATTGCACTCACCTTGCTGCTGCCAACAAACGTAAAACGAGTAAACAGTATCTAAATTAACCGTAGAAATTGGAATACATATGTACTGTAACAAGTCTGAGATTGCTAGCTCAGTACCGGGCCTGGTAATCGATATCACTTTTGAATGATCCTATATTTCTCCAAGAAACCCTTGGCATTCATGGACAAGGACAGACGTTCAAACTACGTTCATCAGCGTTTTATTCGCACGAAGGGAAAATCCTGCCAAACAACAAGCGTTGCACCATCTTCAAAATTGCCATGACCTCTGCTTGGAAAACACTGCAGTATTCAGACAAAGTTAATATATTTCTGCCTCAAATAGTTTTGTTTTCAAATAGACTTTTCCATTTCAATTTACCTTTTAAGTCCAACATATTATACAATTTCGTTTTCTTTATGCAAAATCATCAGAAATATTTTTTTTTTTTTTGTTTTTTTCAAAATTTCAGTTTTCATTGGCGAATATCTCTTGGAAAGAGTATTCTGAGTGAATGATAAGTGACAGGTTTGCAACAAGCAAAACAGCGTAAAATGTCAATATTTTCAATTGACAATTGCATGCAAGAAAACATCGATCGTCTCAAATACATGAAAAAGCAGCAGCATACACATCGACATCGTCATCGTCATCGTCATCGTCATCGACATCATCATCATCATCAGTTTCATCAGCAGCAGCAGCAACAACGTTGCAACAACATTGAAGTTGAAAAGAAAATTTTGAACAAACAGTAGCGCTTCCTCTGGTTTTTAAACAACAACAACAGAAAAAAATAGCAAAAGATGTCAGCTCGCCAGTCCGCCTGTCCGGGCCTCTCTCTCTCTCTCTCTCTCTTCCTGCCTTGAATACAGTCTAATGTAATCATTTAACATGGAACTGATCGAAAACAACAACAAAATCAACAACAACATTGTAAAGATCAAAACAAAACGTTTTATTAACAAATTCCCTTTTGACAGTTTTACTATATGAATAGACAGACATACGGACAGGACAGATGGACGGACAAATTTTGTAAAGAAAAATCAGAAGGAAATCTTAAAATTCAAGTACAAGTCGGTACAAGTCGAAGGGTTTCTGTTGTTGCTGTTGTTAAGCTTTCAAGAATTCTTGTCTGGTAGCAATTTTCTTTTCTATTTTGTTGTTGTTGTTGTTGTTGTTATTGCAATTGTTTTTCTTTTCTTTGTTTTTTTGTTTTTTTTTTTTGTAAAATGTTAAATCATTTGATGTTAAAGATTGTTTTCCTATCTTTTTTTTTCTTCTTCTATTTGGAAAGCTACAACAACTCGATGTTCCTTAAGGGCATTGATTTGTGCATATTTCTGTGGTGGATGGGTTTTCAATTTTATTTCTGTTTTCAGCTACTGTTTGTATATTGCAAACTACTGTGTTGAGTTTTAGTTTTTCCATTTTTTATTCGGTTTTGTTTTTTTTATTTATTTTTCCTTTTAAAAAAGGAAAAATGATAGAACTGCGGAATATGTAAGAAAGTATGTGTGTATCCCTAACAAAAGGAAAAGCTGCAGCTTGGGTGTTCAAATCCGACATATGTCTGTTTATTGCGCATAAAACTTCGGATTTGATTTGTTGCTGTGGTTGTTTTTCTACCAGACGAGATCTATTCTACTGCCTCAGCTAATATTGGGGGTTTCTCGGGATTTTCTCAAGACTATTGCCTTGATAAACCTCAGCTATTACGAGTTTAATAATAAAAATATCGTTCCCTCTTCAAATACTTACAGAAGCCACCTAACTCACCAGAGAGCATAAAGCCCCGATTAGCCAAACGTCCACGGAACGTAACGAAACCTACGTTCGTTTTTAGCACATTAAGAGCAATGTAAATGCCTATGAAAAATATATTTCGGTTCGGTAATCGCTCTCATTTCTTTTCGTATTCTAAGAATGAATGCACTTTCCATTACATTTCCATTACGTTTGGCTAACCGGGACTTAATGTAAATAACAAAGATCTTATGAAGATCAGAAACAGCACCGCCTATGCGGAAATAACAGGCAAAACAACAACAAATATCATCTCTATCATCCCAGCTTTTGTTACATTAGACGAATCAACTGTTTAAATAGAAAACACCTTGAATATACCCCACTGTTAATAAGACGTACTGTTGCCTATGGCAAGAATTGGCCAAGAAAATTCCAAATTTACTTCAATGTAATAGTCTGCACCTCAAAGGCATGAACACTATTAAGAACTGATGCAGCAGCCTTGAGAGTATTCGAGAGAAAAATCTTACGTAAGATCTATAACCCTCAACGACATGGACGTCCAGCGGCTACATTGGTATTTTGACACAGGAATTTGAAGCAGAGATTTGCGGAAGTAGTCGAAGAGGACAACCTTTTCTATGTTGGAAGGACCAAATCAAGGTAGCCTTGTCATCGATTGGTGTGACCAACTGGCAAAGGCGCTCAAGAAGCAGCGACACCTGAAACGAGGTGTTAAGGCAGGCCGCAATTAGTTAAGCGGGTTGTAAAAAGCCATTTAAGTAAATAAGTAATAGCCTTCACAAGAAATCTTTTGCTCATCGTTGCAACTTTCCGATATGCAGCTCTGCACAAAGGAGTGAAGGCCTAAAAATGTTAATTTTTTAAGACCAATAATAACCCTTTTAACTGTGCCGTTTCGAAAGAATGTAGTACGAAAGTAGGTAGTAATGGCTACAATCCGAAAAGGATAGACACACACGTAGACCAGTGTGATCTGTTTTATATTACAATACTTATATGCTTTTTTTGGTGCTGTGGCATAGCTCTGGACCTGTAATCAGACTTAGTTTCACTGCAACGTAAACAAAAGCCTTTAAGAGTTTCATTACAAAATATTTCCTCGTAAAGAAAACCCCACATCAAGTGAACTGTTATGCAAAACTATAAAAAAAAAAAACTCATCCTTTTAATAAAAATTTTCTAAATTTTTACAGTTTTTTGTTTTTAATGAATAACATGACAATATTATGGATGCTATTGACAGTGTTGCCTTACTAGAGACATAACACTCTGTGCGTATGTTTACTTTGCCTTCAAGAAATTTGAAGACTCCACATTGACTAACAAAAGTTGCACTTCTGCAAAAATATTAAAACCATTAATCATGTTCACACATCGTTCATTCCATCTCTCTCTCTCTCTCTGCCACTCTCCTGCCTACTATATCGTCTTCAAGTAAATTAAACCTTCAGAATTTGGTGTTGCTAACATCAACGATGACATTATGCTGTTCGAGTAGTCTGGATAAAAAGCCTTCTGACTATATAACATGCAACGAACACATACTCGTATGTATGTATGTAGGTATAAGACACCAACAGAATTTCGTTGCTAATAATTTACGCAACAAACAAGTGAAGTAAAGACTGGCAACAAAAAATCAAAATCAAGTAAAGGTATCAACAACAAAGCTTGCCGAGACCTATAATAGAATCACCACTACCACATTTTAAAAAGGTAATCGAGAACATGTTGCCATTATACAAACTACAAAAAAGAAAAAAACAAACAAACAAATAAACAAAAAAAAAGAAGCATTGTTGGGTTAAAAACAAATTAAACAAAACATTGAATGTTGAAGCAAATTTTAACACCCGCATGCCACAAAAGGTGGCAACTACTAGACAAACTCAAAAATATCATCTTCAGTCGTCGTTCAGTCATCATCAAAAGTTGTTAAAAAAAAAAAGAAAAAAAACAAGTAAATGAAGAGAACCGAACAGAACAAACAGTCATCGATCAACTAAAAATATGAAGTCAATAAAAGCGGTGAAGCATAATTGTATACGATGGTCGTTAAGTAATGACAGAAATTATTTCTTAAAGATTTTTGGTAAATTTACAAAAATTTTATGAGTTTGACAAGTAAGACTGAAGCAAAACTTTCTTTCAAATTTGATTAAATTGAAGTTAACTTAGACGTTGAAGTAGTTAACATTGTTCCAAGTACTCCTTAGCTTTAGTTTGGTTTTCAGAATAAAAATTTTTACAGCAACCTCAACCTTTAAAAGATCTGCCACCTGAATAGCTATCCCTTATCTCCTCAGACCACTACAAATTCGAGTTTTCCATTTTTCTATGGCTACATAAATACATAATTGGGCAATACAACCCTTCAGTACAATTTAGAAGCACTGTAGATTTTACTAAAGATTTTTCAAGAATGGCAATCAACCAATACCACACGATTGGTTACCGTAAACCAACCTTAAATAGAGCGGAATTCTGTATGCAAGTCAGGCATCGCTGAATTTTTAGGAAGAGTACAGAGTTAAATAAGCAAAATTTATTATCACTACACCTAATACAACAATCCAATATATCTTCTGTACAGAGAGCATATGGCAACCCTATAATTCTAGAACAATCGTAATTTGGAGTGAATTACCTTCTTTTTTTTCTAAAATTGGGACACAAAAATGAATACAATTTTTGGAATTAGCTAAGCTTTGTTAAGAGATTTTAAAGGGAATACTTAGAAGATTTTCAAGGACGCGAAAAAGCGTTGATACAAGTTTTATACATGAGAACGCAGTAATATTAAAAGGAGAAGTCTTTTAAAACGTATCCGATTAATTAAAACTGATTGCCGAAATTTTTTATTTTAATTTTAACTTTTGATACAACCCTCGTAACATGTGTTTTTTTTTTGTGTGTCAATATCATTGAAATTTTAACAGAGTTGATGAAATGCTAGAGAAATATCAGCAACAAAAAACAAGCATCTCAAGTATTGGCAAAAAAAAAATCCACGATAATGATCAACTCAACTGCTCAATAATAAAACCAAACGCCTGGCAGAGGCGTATTAATAAATTTTTTTGGAATAAGGAATACAGTAAGATGACCGTTATTATAAAAAAGAGAGAGTAATTCTAGAAGAAAATAAAAAATAAAAAATTATAAACGACGTCTCTGCTAAGAAAAAGATAAAATTTTTTGAAGTTCAATCTTTTTGTCGCAATAAAATAAAAATAATTTTAAGCGAATTCATCACCATCACCGTGCTACGCGTCTCAGCGTCATTTTCGTCATCAGTAACAACAACATGGTACATGTTTAAATTTGAGTTGATGTTCTAGGTTTTCTCTCGAGTCTGTTAAGGAAAACTCTTCTAAACAGATTTAAAGTTTTTTCGTTTTGTTTTTGTTTTTTTTTTTTTTTTTTTTTTTCTGTAAACGCGTATCCTACAACAAACAAGCCAGTTAACCATGTGCGTCATCATTAAAACGACAGCTACATGATGCGTATGCACACAAAACTCCATATGAAATCTCTGATGCGAACTTACAACCAATGTTCACATTAAATCGGTGAAAAAGAATTCTTTTTTGTTTTTGCTTTTTGTTTTTGTTCTTAAAAAGACAGAATTGAACCGAACCGAACAGAACACAAAATTAAATACAAAATGAACTGAAGATGAACAGAAAAAAGAAAGAAAAAAATTTAAACGAATTGTAATACAAAGACATGTTGTGTTCCAAAAAAAAAAAAGAAAAAGACAACAACAACCACAAAAAAATGATAATAATAACTTTAGAATACTAAAGTTTAAAGTTAAGCTTTATAAGTATCGTTAATATCCCCAGGGACTTATATGAGTGTACGAGTATAACTCCACTTTACTAGGAAAGCTACTCGACAATGCTTCATAAAATTGTGTTCTCCGTACTCCTATCGATCTGTGGTTTTAATACTCACATACTCTAGACAGTTACACACAGTCAGTCACTCATCTTTTTTTTAAAGATTTTTTTTCTTTATTTTTTGTTTATAAGGTATACACTGACAGCAAATATTAGACAGTTTCTATTAAATTAAGGGCCCCTATATAGGGTTACACTGTACAGTTGCAGGAGTTGTTGGATTGTTTTTCTTTATTTTTTTGTTATTTTTAACAGAAGGCCTATTTATCATTAAATATTTTTATATGTTCTCGTGTGTAATAAAAATGTGTTAGTTTTCTCACCATAACAATCACTATACAGCGAATGCAAAAAAGTAATAAAAACTTACTTGGAGACCTTTGTACCAGCTAAAAATAGATGGCAACCCTATCATTCTAGAATTTCCAACTGTAAAGCAAGCATTTGAGAAAGTTGTTTATCTGAAGAAGCTTATTATGCTAGTGAAAGATTTGTACTCGAAAATATAGTTTTTAAACAGTACTAGTCTTTCATTATATACTGGAACACTTTAGTCCATGGTGGATGGGCCGATAAGCAGCAAAAAAAACCCCTACCATAAAGAAGCACTTCGGAGAGGAAAACACTGTATACACTCAGGTTTAGCTATGCTTTGGTAAGCCTTTCTTTAAGGACTTTACGAAGTGTGAAGGCCTCCTGCATTTTTGTTACTTTTCAAAATCCTTCTATCCTTCTTCCTATTTCCTTATTTGAATCATTACCTGAGATCTTGATTTGATTACAATACCGCAGACTGGATCTGATCTTATTTAATTGACTAAACAACCTACAGATGGCGTATACATTATGTTACTGAAAATAATATTCCTTCTTTCAATTTCTCCCAGTGTAACGTAACACCAGACACGCACACACACAAGATGAAGTATTAGACGAGTGTTAACATTCTAGATTGCGCCACAATTTTCACAATGATCATGAGTGTAAATTTGCGGCACAAAAGAAACTCAAAAAAATAAGACAGCGACTGCAATAGCTACGAAAGAAAAAAGAACAACAACAACAACAACAACAAAAAAACAACGACAACTAAAAAGCCTTTGGCATTTCGATACACTTAAATACACTTCATCAATTGCCAACATAGACGTAAACTAACTCGACTATTGTAATTGTTGCTATAGTACTTGTTGTTGTTACTGTTTCTGTTGCTGTTGTCTGTTGTCAGCGTCGTCTATAACATGTTTTAGTTGCTTGAAAATGTCGTTCATTCTTAATGTCTAAGACGAAAAAAGCACCAAGTTTTTCATAAACAAGTGCGTGTGTGTGTGTTAGTGCAAGTATGTGTGTGTAAGTAAGAAAAATAAAAATAAAATAAGAAATGCGTCATAAATACCTTTAGATAACATAAGCAACAACAACAACAACAACAGCAATAGCAACAAACATCAATGACAATCATCAACATCATATTGCTGGCCTAAACTATGTTGCTTTTAAGCCTTTCTAGGATGTGATAAGCGTCATTATGATGTTCATGCGTTTGTCTATCATTTATGATGGCCATACTCGTCAACATCATCATCATCCTCATCAGTAGAATGATGATGATCATTTGCTGCTGTGCTGTTGAGTTTCTTGTTCTTGTGTTCACCATGCCAATCAGTTTTATTATTGGCTTCGTTCGGCTGATCCATTGGTCAAGTTGATTGGCGGTGGTGATGCTAATGCTGATGCTGATGCTGATGCTGATGCTGATGTTGTTGCCTGTTTTTGGTTGTTTGTGACCGCCTGTTGCCTGTTACTGCTGCTGTTGGTATGACACAAAGATTTTGCGCGAATATGATGAATTTCATTGGCACTTTGTATGTGTTGTAATACTTCATATTTTGCATTGCTTAAAGCTAATGATCATTGATCATGTATGTATTCATTATTAGTATTGGCGGGTATTATTGATTTTTTTCTCGCTTTCTGTCTCTTTCTCTCTTTCTCTTTTTTGTTTATTCAATAGAAATCTGTTGTGTCTGTCCGTTTGTGGTTACGTTGCAAGATTGATTTGTTTAAGGAAACCGAAATACCGAAATACCGAAATACCGAACGAAATAGAAAAACGTTAACGGCAAGGTTATCGCCGCAAAAAGCCATAACATATAAGATCATTAAGCGTTTGTTAAAATATGAGGATAAAAATAGTTGAAAAGAATCTGAATTTTTAATTAAGATTCTGTTTATGATTGTGTGATAATTTCTGCATGAAATTTTATTACCCAATGGACGCATAAAGATTTTAATTGAAGTTCTGTAAGAGATAGAGAAAATATAGAAAAAATATTAGAGGCACTATAGGAATAAGTAGGAGTTGATAAAATGATTTAAAAAATAATATGAAGTGATAATATTAATAAAGGACTTATTTAATGAGCATAGAATAAGTTATGATGGCACATATCAATGATATGATAAGGTTGATCTTAACATTCCTCGATTGTATGCGAAATTAACCACTGCTAATCAATGCAATGGACTATGTCCAGGTCGATTATGACTCCTTACAACTCTCTGCATAGAACATTTAATTTTAACCTACCTACTAAGGGTCACCGGTCTGAAGAACCGGACGATAGTAATGAGACCCCTTCGAGTATATACCGTCGGCTTCAAAATGCTGGACAACGTAAGTTGTGATATTTATATGTTAAGTATTCTGAAAATAAACTCTCATATCGGCTGTCTGGCCCTGACCACTGCAGTGTCTTGTAGGCAAAGCTTATGGTTTTTTACGCTAACGAAACAATGCTTGTTTGGTGGTGATGTTATCACTACTGGTAGAATTGGAAAATTTACTCGGACACCTGGATTAAATACCTAAAGGACATCACCGTGAGGTTTTTCCTCATAAATGAATACAGGAAATATCAGAACATTCGACGGTAACTGTTATATTGGTTCCAGAAATTGCATTGCTGATGAACTGACCATGTATGGTACAGAGTTCACAATCTCTGCCATGTTACAGAGCACTGACGTTGCGATTGCCTAAATTACGTAAGGTATACTCTGCTTATTATACAGGAAATCTCGCATTCTTTGCCAGCAGGAAGATACATGCAATATTACTAGACTTTAATTGACTTGTCTTTGTTCTTAAACTGTAAGCGGTCATTCAAGTTCAAGAGAATGGCAACTCGAACGTCCTTTTTCTGAATTTTTGATTTAAAGCCGTACTCTACAGAACTGTTATAAGATTTAACGATATAGGCTTACAACTCTCAATGGCCAACGCTTTCTAGAGTTAGAAAGCGATAATTAATCGAACTATACTCGGATCACATTTAGAAGAGTCATCTTATCAGTCGCCCAATATGCGAATGAAATTATTGCAGGACTCTTGACAGTCACTCGTTAGCGGCCTTGTACAATCAAAGCAGTCTTGGCCTAATTTTGAAATCTGAGCTTCTGAATTCTATCTTCTTGTTTGACCGTTTAACCATAGACTTCCCTTCATTATTGCTTTATCTGCTCAAGTTCGGAGCATAATATCTACTAAGCAGCTTTCAGCGTAGACTCAATACCAGATCACTCTCAAAATGGTTTAAAATTATCAAATATTCTCTATAATTTTCTTCTTTTCAAGACCCAACCACCAAGTCTACCCTGTTCGATCAGCCCTTACTCTCCAGTTTATTCACAATCTTGTTCCTTGAAATGTTAGAGTGTGCTGGAAGCCAACACAGTTTTAAACTGTATTTGTAGGAACAACGTCAAGGACTTTCTATAAGAACCAACCAGACCTAAGGGTGATATGATAACTAATCCCAGCCCTTAGTACTGCATGCCTGTTAACATAGCTGAACGTTTTCGTTTAACAGTGTAATAGCGAATTATCGGTTTAGTTAGCTGTTGGTAATTGTTTTCTGTAAACCTGGTAGGATTTTCGTTAGGGATCAAAGTGGACCAAAGCTTACATATTTAAGCCAAAAATGCCATTTGTAGAAGGTGAAGGTATAGACATATCCGACACCAGGGATCGCAAAAGCGGGATTAAACAAAGAGCGATTAAAATAAAATCCAAGCTCTTCATAAAGCTATAAGAATGGATACGGGCCCTTAAAGGACTCAAGTTCACTGTGCTTTCTAGGATAACATCCAATCTAAACTAACCATTGGCATTGCAGCATAACACTCCAAACCTAGTGTACATGCCCATCGCCTGAGGAGTGTAACCGAAGTCTGAGTATATCTGCGTATCAAACTATTGTCTGAGTTTGGCATACCCTTCCCCCGCTATCTTTACTGACGTCCTTCCGATTTTACGCATTATTTATACTCAATTTAAAATCAATACAATTAAACGAGCATATGCTTTAACGATATTTAAAAAAGTTTCAATTGATTTTGTTGTGCTCGTTGTGCTGTTGTTGTTTGCTCAGTTTGTTGCCATTGTTGTTGGCCTTTTTTTGTTGCTATTTTTTGCATTGACTTCATCTCATTCTCATTTAGTTTTTAATACCACTTGAAATGAAATCTTAATACTGATTATGATTATGATGTTAATAATGAACAAACTTTCCAATTATAAAAGAACTACACACACACACAGAGTATACATGCATGCGGAACAGAATGGACAACAAAATCATGGTAGCGGCTTAACATGGACAAACCAAAACCATCTGAAATAAAAAAAACCAACAACAACAACAATACACAACACAATTATAAAATCAGGGAAGAGCTAAAGTAGCAAATTACGTCTGAGAAAAAGGGCTGGAGGTAGAGGTAATCATTTGCTTAAGTGGGCAGATAGGTGGCAGCCTGGTAGACAAGTGGTGAGGGGGAAAGTGGGGGAGAAAGATAGAGAGAAGTTAAATGTGAACATTGGGTATTTAAACTGAAAGGAATGTGATGCGCGTAAATTAACTCGTCAGTTGCAACAGCATCAAGTTCTTTTGAAATGAAGTAAAGATTGTAGATGAACACAAAGAAAACAAAAAGAAAAGCAAATACAAAAGCAGAGAGTAAAAGAGAGAGAGAGAGAGAAAGAGAGAAAGAGAGACTATAGAGACAATAAACTGACAGACAGACAAGTAGAAGACTTTTCTTAGTAGTTATGCCTTCAATCGTTATAACCCAGTGAGATTTTTGAATGAAATTAGAAAAGTTGTAAGAGAGGAATTCAAAATAAAGGTTGGTGTTCCAGTGTACATACCACTAAAGTCATGTAACGTTCAATTGCGACAGATTTACTGAAGAACTTAATGAGAAATGTTGCTGGGGTTGCAGGCGAAGAACCATTTGGTTGAATTCGAATGCAATTCTTCAGAAATGAACAACTAAATGAGTTTATCATCTCCCATAAAGCATACATACGAACTTATGGCTGAATATTGTTGGTTGGCCATAGCTTAGCTGGTTGGTGGAGAATGGTAGCCACACTGGTTATTTCCCAAAAGATAATAGTACTGGCAGAGTGGGGTAATTATGACGAGTGTATATAAAATGGTTTTTGATTTACAAAAAAACAAAAAGAAAAACAAAAAGATAAACAAAAAAATATGGAAAAACGAAGACAACAAATAATAAAGACGACGTTGACGATGACACTGACGGTGACGCTGATGTTGATGTTGATGTTGATGCAGATGCTGATGCTGATGCAGAGGCTGACGACGTCTAAAGCTTATTATCCTTTTTGTTAAAGGATTAAAATTAATGCCACACGCTTAATCATGACACAATATAAGTAAGAACTAAAGAAAATGAAGACAACAAATGAAAAGGAATCATCATCACATCATGTAGAACTAAAAACGAACGAACACAACGCAACGCAACGCATATTCTCTGTGCTACGAATTGATGCATGTCGCAACTAATCCACAATGTGAACACAGAACGCGCTTAATGATGTGTGTAATATAGGCCTTAAACAATACAAATACATACAATATGGGGAATTCCTATGAAATCTTTTTTTGTTTCATTTTCTTTAACGCATTCCCTGGATTTAAGTGCCAGTGTCGGATTTAACTCACGCGAACGGGTATTTGCGAAATGTTGATTTGCTAAAAACCTCAACTACCGTTTTCAACATTTTTTTCTTTTCTTTTTTTTTTGCCAATGAAAACTTATTTATTAATGACAGCGTTAATGCCAAAACGCACCAATACCGGCTGCCATATGATGGCATCATTAAATTCTATTTAAGGCTTCTGAAATATGCGTAAATTTCTGGCCAAAGTCTAAAGTAAAATAATAGAAGAGCGAAAAAAAACGCTATGAAATCGAATCAATTGTTATATTGATTACTTGCTGGTAATTACGATTCTTTCTCTATAGAAATGAAACTAAAAATGGCTTCGAAATATGTAAGATGCTTTAGAAATCAATCAACTTTCTTTCTTTCTTTCCTTCCTTTCTTTCTTTCCTACCTACCATTAAGCGTTTCATACCTTTTTCAACATTGTCAGTTGAAATCATTGTCATCATCATCAGCATCAGCATCAGCATCACCATCACCGTCGTCGTTATTGTCATCCGCAACAACCGCAGGCAGGCAAGCAGGTAAAAGGAAAAAGCATTTCTCGCACTCAAGTTATGAAGTTCATCATCTCATCATCATTATTGAAGTATAAATATGTCTGGAATCGCTATGTACACTATGAGTATATATATTGTATACAATATAAGGCAACATGTTGTATGCGAAAGTGTGTATGCAACATTTTTCTAGTTGTTATAAGTAATTGTTCTAACGCTGTTTTGTCATCTTTGGTTAGAATTTAATTTCTGTCATTTTGCCATTCGTTTGCCATCTCTTCTTATGTTCTTCTATATCTAACACATATTATGATCGAATATGTTTTATTTTCTCTTTAAATAGAGATGACATTTGAAAAGAAAGAAAACCGAAGCAAGAAAAAATTTATTCGTAAAGAGGCGTGGGAAGTATTCCATGAAAATAATTGAAGGCAAGCACCTCAACATTGCGATTTTATGTTAGGTGAAGCAAGAATTTCGTATGGAAAACCACAAAAACTTCTGGCCTCATTGAAGGAGCTATGAATGTCTAGTGATTTAACCACACATTTGAAAACATAAGTGCACACAAAATGTTCAATAAACCTAAGGCATGTGTATGCAACACATCGATTACAAATTTTTATTAACCGATATCTCGATAATTTTTAGTCAAATATTTTAAGTATTCCTACTGCAATCCGAATACCACTCACTCTAGAACAACTGCATGATAGGAAAGTTTGCATGCGTAAGATTAGATTAAACAACGATATTACTCAACAGTCTAATTCCTCTCGACCTAACAGCTAGAATGTCCTACTAATCCTAGCTCATACCACAACATAGGAGAGCTGTCATAAAACAAGGATTAAGAGCAGTCCTCTAAGCAGTTTGATGCTGAACGTTACTCATGAGCTGAAAAATAGCGAAACATCATTTTAGCTGGTTGCATAATCTGAGCGGCTAAGCATTGACTTGGTGCAAGATTATGAATGTTTCGTTACTCACATTTTTGCCAGTTTTGCAATAGAAACTACTCGGTTTTAGGAAGACAACGTGGAACTTAAGAGATTTTGTGGAATTTCATAGCTTGCTTACTTAATTACTCACTACAACTCTTTAATCAGTTGTATAACCGAGCTCCTCATGCTAGCCATGTGCAGTGTGTTAATTTCATACATGAGTGGTGAGCGGAACCGATACTTTGGAATTATGAAAACACATTTTTCCGGCGACTTCTCAGCAGATTTCTGGCAATAACTCTGAGAGTAAAAAAAATGCCATGAAATACTTCTGAAAAATCTGCCGTTCGGAGTCGACTTTCAACTATAAGTACCGCCAATCATTTATAAAATGAGAACATAGAACATAAGTAGTCTGAAAAGCTAACGACCTAGCTTTTCAGCCCACTTTTGCTGACTGAAGGGTTGTAATGACCAATAATGCATGTCATGTGCATGGGAGATTACAACTCTTTAGCATTAGCTTTCACACCACCATGAAAAGCTAGATCTAGAGTTTAACGTAAAGTTCCAATGATAGGGTTGGAGTAGCGTTTCCATAGCAATTAGTTAAGACGACTGCTGAGTGTGGTTGCCAAAAGAAATATTTTTTCCTGAGATGTTAGAAATCAAGTTTGAACTTCTTAGCTCTCATTAAATACAATACAATACACTACTCACTAGACTATGACGACCACATACGGTGCCCATAAGTAATTCAAAATTGAATAAAATAATTGAAGCATGGGTCACCCCTCTTTCAGTACCTACCGTGGCTGTGGTATATAAAATCTCATTCTGTTTTCTTTGTATTCCAATCAAAGATGCAATTAAAATTTCTTTAACCGACTAATTGTAATACAAAATAAATTAATTAAGAAAAAAAACTCTTTAAAGCATTCCTTTGTTAGTATTTAAGCCCCCCATCTCCTCCTCTAATCCCTTTAAAAAATAATTTTTTCCAAAAAATTTTTGAAATTTTAACTAGAATTTCTAACATATTTCGTGTAGAAGAAGACTTTATAACAATTGGACCTCCTTCCCCAGTTGCTCTGTTTCTTTGAGAGCTAAGCTATGATTTCTGTATTTTAATTCCAATTACGTTCTTACGAGTTACTTAATGATTTTTTTTTTTCTTTTCTTTTCATTTCGTTATGTTTTCTTTCTATTTCTTCTGTCGTAATGCAACCAACAACCACAGTCATGTAGACAATTTTCTTTTTTTTTTTTTTGTTTTTGTTTTTTGTTTTTGTTTTTTTTGTTGTTGCGCATGCGCATTTTTCATTTGCCCCAACTTGTTAACGTTTTCCAGTTCTCATCATATGTCATATCTCATCTATATTGTATGAGAGTATATGGTTCTTATTGTAAGTGTGTAATGTTGTTGCATTTCAACTGCATCAGATAGCAAATGATGTTGGTTGTTGTTGTTGTTTATTTGCTATCTTATTGACAATCTTATGAGTATTGGAAACCATTGCAATCTATAATTGACATCTGAAGTATTTTGATTGAGACTTGGCATATTATTTAATAGAGAAAATCATACGTGATATAGTTTTAGAAGCACACACAACACTCAACTATTTGCAACATAAGGCAGCACACACACAGAGAGAGAGACAAATAAAACTAAAAAACAAACAACAACCTATTAGACAATCCACATAACCAATATAGGATACCCTATTCGATAATGTACGTATATTTGGAAGGTATTTGGCAATTACGGAAGAACTACAAGCTTAAAAATTTGTTGTTGTTGTTTATACCCGGGTGCAGGCAACTTTAAGAGACCAAAAAAAGGAAAAACTTTTCTTTCGGTGACTTCCTCTCAGCAGTCTTCTGACAAAAATTCTAAAAGTAAGGAAAAGGAAAAGTAAGGAAAAGCTTCTCAAATTTGTCCTTCGGAGTTGACATTAAATCGTGGATTACTTCACTGTGCCTTTAGTGCTATTGACCGATAGTCTACTAAAATGAGTCTGGCAGTAAATGAAGGCAAAACGAAGTATATGTTGTCGACAAGTAGGCGCATGCGGCATGTTGGGTCCCAGTTTACGACCGATAACTATACTTTCGATATAGTCAAGGAATTCATTAACCTTGGCTCCGTGGTTACCACCAAAAATGATGTCAGTCTGTTGATCAAGCACGGAATGACTCTTGCCAACAGGTGCTACTATAGCCTCAAGAGGCAATTGACCAGCAGAGACCTATCTCGTCCGACAAAACTGATTATTGGGGCTGATTTCCTTATCCGATCCAACAATGAACTTTATGAGCTCAGGAACGACATGGACGTTGTGCAGCGTATTTATTAACATCTAACGGCTGCGCTAGTCGGATGTCAGTCTGTAAATCAAGCAGAGAATGACTCTTGCTACGACATGGACGTTGTGCAGCGTATTAACATCTAGCGGCTGCGCTGGCTCAGTCATGTCGTTCGAACGAAGGAGGATGCTCAGCCGAGATGGGTACTTGATAAGGGGATTTGCAGAAGTCGGCGAAGAGGCCGAACTTGTTGGCGTTGAAAGGAATAAATCAAGGAAGCCCTGTCATCGATTGGTGTGACCAACTGGTGAAGGCGTGCAAGGAGCAGCGGCGCCTGGAAGAATGTGTTAAGGGAGGCCGTAATCCGTTAATCGGGTTATTAATGACCAATTAAGAAAATGAATGGCCATTTGGGTAAGTATGTGGTAATAGCTATTTGATGATGCTTTCGATTGATTTCTTTGTACAATAACAAAGGCATGCCACACTTAAGCAGGCATATTCCATAGTTTTAGGTACCTATGTATGAAGCTTTTCTAAGTAGACTCCTTAAAAACTAGAAAATTGAAACAATTAAGGCGATACGACTTCACCGCCATATAAGTTCAATACTACAACTGTAAGGGATTGTCAGAAATAGCTTGAGAGCTGCAAGAGCAGCATTTGAATCAATGAATCACCAGCAACTCAACATTTATATCGATCAGTGTAGGGTATTAAAAGAAAAAGAGAAGAGAAAAGAAAAGAAAAGAATAGAAAAGAAAAGGAGAACAAATATTTCTTCAACAGAAATTGTAAAGATTTTCTTTCAAATCACTCTCTTGCTGACTCTGACTAAAAATTCCCTTTTGAATGCTTTTGTAGAGAAAACAAGAACAAATCAAAAGACAGAAAAGGTTATAAACTTTTTTTTAAAAACAATTAATTACTTAATTAAGGCTAACAAAACAACGGTATTTATTAATAATGAAAATATTTCATTGAAACAATTAAATTTCTTTCATTAAATATTTAATTAACGTTTAAACAAACAAAAAATTAATGTTTAATTTACAATAAAAAGCAGCAAAAAAAACTACTTAAAGGCCACCAAAAGCTGATGTTGTTTTAACCAAAAAATACACCAAAAAAAAAAGTGGAAGGGGAAAAAAACGGGAAAATAAAATATTTTTACGATACAATGTTGCAACAAATTAAATACGACCATGTGAGTTTGTTTGGTTGGTTGATTTCATCGATTCCAGTGTATGTATGGTTCAGTGGTTTTGGTTGACTCGTTGCTTTGTTCGTTCGTTCATTCGTTGGTTGGTTTTATTTATTTGTTGTGCCACATGTACGTGACAATTGTTGGCAACTTGTTATTTATGCCATCATTTAAAGGCAGTTGACTATTGATACTCATTTTTATAGCCACAGCAGCAACATTAACAGCAACAGAAACGGCAACAGCAATAAGACCAACAACAATTATCACTTAACAGACTACATACAACAGCGGCAAACAGGCCCTTTTTTAACATTTTATTGGTCGTTTGTGCCAGCAATTTTTTCTTTTTTTCATTTTGTGTCAATAGCTGGTGTAGCTGTTAATTTTTGTTATTATTGGCAACAACAAAAACATACATAAACCTACATTGCGTAAAGCGTTATACAAAAGGGTTTTCAAATGAGATTTCAACACTCTTGATAGCGTCGTCGTATAGGCAACAGATGTTTTTGTCGAATGGCCGAGTAAATAGAATGATCGTTGGAAATGTGTAAATAGAAAACAAATTAGCTGTAATGCCGACATTAATAAGTGTTACAGCCAATACTAAGGAATAATTGGGAATCTTCCCCATGCCAAACTCGGTTAACTAACGACTTCTATACTTCTTAAGTTTGTCGAAAAACTTTACGATCTTTCTGTGGAGTTGTTAATACTGGATTTTTGGTGTTTGTTTGATTCCCTTCCTATAAATTTCTGTTTATTTTTTCTGTAATTCTATGTACCGTTTAATGTGTGTATTTTGTTGTTGTCTGTATTTATTGTTTACTTATATTTATTCGTACTGTTAACATGTACTGGTCAAAGTGATATTGAAATGGTGACGTTTTGCCAGTAAATTAAGGACTAAATCTTGTGAGCACATTCAAACAAAACTTTATTCTGGCCTCCAAAAACAGATGATATATGATGCCTGGCTTTATCTTGCTAACCTTTACTAGTATTCGACTGGTTTTTTTTAAGATAAAGTGTCTAGGAATAGAGTCACACAGTTTTGATCTTTCTAGTTTAACTAATCGATCTCCTTATCTACCAGCCCTTATTACAAAACCCTTTAAAAGTCCACCACAAACAAACAGTCCAAACAAAACAAAGTCAACGAAAGGATAAACGCAAAGACACTCATCAACCTAGAAAACAACATTTTACTCTTGTATTTAATATTTAATAAGTTTCAGTTTACCAACAAGCCGATAGTTGTACATACATATGTATGTAATATGTGTAGACTAGTATAGACTTCTTCTCACATAACAATAATAATAATAAGAATAGTTTGCAGTTGCATGCTACATTTGTTGGCATGTTGTAAGGTATGCCTAACTTACGCACGTGCTTTTTAGCAATGTAAAGTTCAAAACAAAAGAACACGATGAAGATGAAGTAGAGTCATAATCGTAACACAAAATGATAAAGACTTTTACCAGAGACACAAATTGTTTTGTAATTGAGGCCTGTTTCTGTGTTAATTACTTGTTATGTGTGTGTGTGTGTGTGTGTATGTTTAAGCGAATTTCTATGAAATATAGAACAGGAACGGTGGAAAATTATGAATTAACCTAGCAGAAGCAAAAGCATTGCTAATGTCATTCTTAATGATTGAAAGTTGAAATATTGAGTTTGCCAGGTCAATGTATATTATGTTTTAATTAATCAAAAAGATTTTAATGAAAATTAAATTCAATTAACTGCAGATACAACAGAACGTGAACGTGAACGTGAACACACGGCAAGTCGCCTTGACACCTCAATTGAATTTTACTTGTAAAAAATATTTTTTTAAGTAAGACAGTGAAACTTTACCATAAATCGGCACCAGTGGTATTGCCTATCATCGAATTTCTTGTCTTTGAACTATCTATTCAGCAAATTTAATCAAGAACATAAGCTGTGTATGTAGAATCTTCATCCCTTTCTATCCCTTGCGATGTTTCCGCATGCGTTTATAGAAATTTTTTTCTCTTTAGGTAAGCAATTTATCTGCAATAATTCACTTCCCAAGCCTCTTTTTCCTCAACGCAGTTAAAGGCAGAAGCGAATTGTAACCAGCGAAACCCCTCCCTGATTTAGATCGCCAATGAGATAAAGAAAGTATGTGATGTACATAAACTGTTGTATTATACACACCCTTTACCGATGTCTTGAAATACAACAACCCTTAAGACAGGATTACAACTTAGCCTCTTACATCATTCATGTTGTGTGTGCTTTAATTTTATACGTGAGTGGTGGGGGCCCTCTAGTTTAAAGTCGACTCCGAACGACAGATTTTTGAGATACTTTTCATGGCAATTTTTTTTTTTATTTTCTCTTAGAGTTTTTGCCAAAACACTTTTGAGAAAAAGTCGTCAAAGAAATATTGACCCACAGCTTGACGGCTAATATGGCAACACAATAGCTACTTGACTACGGCAATTGATTTTATACAAGAGTTGAATATTTCCAGATTGGTTCGCCTTGATATTTGAGAGTTTCTTGACTGAAGTTTTATGAGATGGCTGGCAGGGGTTTGAGTCACAACCTCTCATCTAAAAAACCAACACATTAGGTACTAGACTGCGGTGATTGATTTTATACAAGAGTTGAATATTCAAAGCTTGGTTTAACTTGATATTTGGAAGTTTTTTTACACTGACTGAAGTCGTTCAAATGCCGATCTCGTTTTATTCAGCCCGTTATTAATGTCTGTTTCTGTGCCTTGATGACAGAGGCTGCGCATCTACTCTACTAAATGATCTTGTACCATGACGTTAGCGATGCTAACATTATTGAAATTTAACACACGTTCAACATGTCGCGAAAATATTTCAAAATCTTTTTAATCTTCCTGAAGTCAAAAGAATGAAAATTTGTAGTAAAAACGAATGAGCGATTGATAACATTGATGGATTGATTAAATAACACCAGAATCATGTCAATTATGTCGAACCTATAAACATATAGTCGCCTTAGTCTAGTAGATAGTGTGTTGACTTATTCTACATGAGGTTTCTATTCAAACTCTAGGTCAGACATCTCCAACAAAACGAATTATGAAAAAATATTTCTTCGGCGACATCCTCTCAGCAGTTTTCTGGCAAAAAAGAACTCTGAGAATTTGTCCCATCATTCATGTATAAAATTAACACACACAACATAAGTGGTATGAGAAGCTAGGTTGTAATCCTGACTGAGGGGTTGTAAAGATCAATAATGTATGTATCACCATGTTTTGAAGCGTTGTAATGACCATGTGTGTTACATTCAGGTCTAACTCTGTTTCATGTCACAGACTTCATTATTAAAAGACCCCAAAACCTATACAGCAAAGTATTTATGAAACTTGAGTGATACTGTTTGATCACTGGATTCTCCTTAGAATTTAACCAATCAAGAAAATATTGATGAATAAAAAGAAAATGCTTTTCCAAGAACAATAAAAACTCCCCACTATAAAACAATTTCTTACTTAGTTTGACTGACGGCAACAATGTTGTGCAGCAGTAAATAGTTTTTATTCTTCACATGCGAGACCATAATGGTTTATTTCAATTAAGGCAACTTTTTTAATTTGCTGTTAAATTCTAGTAGAGAAAAATTTAAATTATTTCAGGTAATTTTTATATGCATTCAGCATTTATGACATTTGTAAGTCAATGGAATTCAAGCGAGCGGCATAAGGCTGTTACATGCAACAACACTGGCATATAGAGACATGCTCGTACGCCTTTTGCCAAATGAATGTTGGATTGTTGGGTAATAGTTTGCCACACAAGTAGTAGTCGTCATCAGAAAGAGAGAGCAGAACAACAAAAAAAAAAAAAACGAAAAAATAACCACTGGCAGCCGCATTAAATTCACACTTGAGAACATGCCACACACTTGAGCTTTTAAGTAAAAACAACTAAAAACATACAAATAAAGCACGTACAAAAAAACAATACGAAAACCAAAACCTAGACAATCTTACAACAGTGTGGTCGGTGATCGGTAGCCGGTAGAAATTGCAATGAAAAAAAAAACAATCCAAAGAACTTAGCTTAGTTTACTAGAAACTAAAAATAAAACAATCAAACTGTTATACATACAATGTACTTGCAACATTAAAATACATACAAGTTGCATTACGGAAAAAATCATGTTGCACATACGAAAAAATCTGAAAATGTTAACATAACATACGAATAAAAACAAATGTTCATATTGTTGCACTACTATTAGATGCATGCAACGCATTGGTATTTCAATTAAGTGCCACATGAGAATGAAAATCAACAACAACAACACTAACAACAACAAAAGAAGAGTGATGAATACGCGCGCTGGGTTTAAGTTTTACTAGCCACTTTTTTTTGGTTTTTTTTTTTTTCGTTTGAAGCCTCAAAACAAAAAACTCATATTTTTTAATCATGATTGAGTTGAAAGAGCTGCAAGGATAGAAGGTAAGTAAAAAAAAAAAAAAAAAACAAAAACAAACAAAAAAAAAATAACCCGGTAGAATAGAACACGATTTTTATAAACCGCGTGTTGAAAGGAAAAAAAAATTATGATTTTTTGCGCTTGTAAATGCCAGTAAAAAGAGAAAATTGTGACAGTCAAGTAAGCAAGACACTGACGTTTCAGTTTTGATTTTTTTTTTTCATGCCTCACTTTTGCCACCATCGATCGTATTGCTAAATACAGCAGTTGTTAGGCCACAGAAAAAAAACTGTGAAATTTTTCTTAAGAGATGAATTTCATTTCATCATCATCGTTGAAAATGAATGACAAGTAAGTTGTTGAGAATTTTCTTTTAAATGCCTGTTGAAAAGCAGGAGCAGAGAGGAGGAAATGATTGCAAGTTCAAATGCTAAAATTATTTTAAATGTTTATTGTTTTTGTTTGTTATTGTTTGTTATTGTTGTTATTGCTACCGATGCTGTTACTGCTGCTATTGCTTATTTTAATCGATACAATAGAACATTTCGATATGCTTTAAATTTTGATGTTGCATGTTATGCTTCTTTCTACATCTTTTTCTTTCCTCTTTTTATTCTTTGTGCAGCATTTAACATTCAACATCTAACAACAGCCATCATCTTGTGTTCTTTTTTTTCTTTCCTTGTATTTGTTGTCATAGAATTTTGCTTGTAATATTATGCAGGATTATAACAGTTTGTCTTGTAAATTGACGCTATTAGGTAAGGGAAAAAGTTCAACAAAGTTTTTCAGAATTATTTGGACTGATTGAACTTACCGAAGAAAATACAATTAACACTTACTTCAACGAAGTCGTTGTATTATTATCGTGAAGAGAAAGTCTTTGTCTCTCTTTGTCATTCCTATCGTTGAGTATACTTTTCCAAACGTCTGCTTATACAGAAGAAGTCTTCTAGCCTTATAAATGGCGTGGAAGCTTCCTTCCTCTCAAGCTTAACTTTCGATCCAGCAGTGCGGAAAAATTTTTCCATACCTAGCCGATACAGTTTTTCCAGACAGTATCATACTATCTTGGATTTAATCTCATAGTAGCCGGGAGCTCGAATGGCAGCCTAACTGCCAGATACTATTGCTACGTTCTGTATTTTCTACTTTCTTGAATTTGGCACATCTTTCAATGACATGCACTTCCGCTTGGAAGATTTCTGCGTGTTTACACATGTGCTGAGATTATTTCATTCTATGACCAAAAGCCCTTGCTCCAAGATCCATTCTTTACACATCTGTATACGATAAAAGTACCTCATTTAAGAGAGTATACGAACATACGTCATTACAACCCTTTAGTCAGGATTACGATCTAGTTTCTCACACCACTTATGTTGTGTGTGTTAATTTTATACACGAGTGACGGATTTTTTTGAAAAACTTTTTAAGACATGTTCATTTACTCTCAGAATTATTGCAAGAAATCTGTTGAGAGAAAGTTGCTGAAGAAATATTTTACACAAATCGTTTCGTTCTAGATGTCTGAGCTGAGGTTTGAACCGCGGCCTCACATCTAATAAACCAACACAATACCTACTAAACTACGGCAACTAGGAGATCCAGTAAGCGCTGAGTATTGTAAAATCCTGCCTTCTGTACTTCCTGTTCCAGTTGAATAGAGCTCATCTTTCAATGGTTCAGACTCCCAGGAATAGTTCACCTGTGTAGCTATCCGATTCGTTCATTTACTTTTATTACTAATTGTTGTTGTTCCCAAATTGTTTGCTGTTTGGATTGATTTACTTCTATTGCAAAAATCTCAGCTTAGAAAATGTTCACGAGCTTTTCTATGGGTTCAGAATATTCCATTCCAAGCCCTAACATGAAAGCTGTGATACTAGCCTATCCGTATATCATGGTATGGTGCTAGATTACCCCATTCACTCTTATTAACTCAGAGAAGTTGTAGAGGACTTTCAAAATTCGTAAAATATACTGGCTATGTGCTTTAGACTGATAAGTAGGGAGCTGTTAGTTTAGGTTCTCATTGTCCCACATGCTGGTTTTAAGATATTTTTCATCTTTTATGAAAAATCCTTCAATACAAGCTTTTTCCCTTGTCCATTACCTTATCGAGTTGACAAAACTATTTTAAATGCATGCAACAGCAAGCAGTCACTTTTATTGTCTCTCTTTTTTTTTCTTTACTGAAAATGTCAAATAGATCGATTTGATGGTGGTATGAGAAGAAATAAAATCTACAACTACAACAACAACAACAACAGCAGCAGCAAGAAAATAAAATTGAATACAAGCTATTGTTAAAGAGTTTTTTTTATAATCTTTTTAACTCTATCCGGAGAGATGTTGAAAGGCATTAAACAAAATGAAAATTTAAATAAATGATGGACACCTTGATGGTGCCACATACATAACAAATACTACAGCAGCAACAACAACAACAACAACACTAAAAGCTAAAGCAACATTAAAAAGACAATCAAATAATCTTATATGCAAAAACAACAACAGCAATAGCTATAGGAACTCTTGCAATGACAAAACAATCAATATTTAAAACAAAACCGAAGATTGGAAAAACAAAACTGCAATAAATAATTGTTTATAAAACTACAATCATTATTATTATTATTACTGACATCATTGGACAACATCATTATCGTATGCATATGATGATGATGATGATGATAATGCAAACGATCATTATTGCTAAAGCGGTTGTCGTTTTAAATACTGTCATCATTTGCAACATTATCATCATCATCATCATTATCATGGCGATGTTTTGTTTTCAACATCAAGTAGCTCTCTTAAGTCTTTTGTTTTAAATATTTAAACACAAATATACACACACAGCCAGAAACAAAGTTACTGAAAAATAAAGGTTTATAAATGAGATTTTTAAACTTTTTTTTATACTTTTTATTAAATGTTGTTAACATTTTTAATTTTTTTTTGACTGCTGCTGCTGCTGTTTTTGTTGCTGCTGTTTAAAATAACAAAATTTCAAGTCTAAACGATGCTGGTAATCGAAAAAATTAAGTTTTTTTTTTATATTTTCATAGGGTATGAAGTACTTTAGGTAACACCTTAAAATATTGACTTCAGAGTTTCTTTTAATTGTTTTGATTGACTTGGCATATCGTTCTGAATCCATTAGAATTTTTGAATTAATCTGACTTCAAAGACTTTATAGAAAATAGGCGAGAATTCGAATCCACTTTTTAAACGTAAAAATGTTCATAATATTTGCAAACTGCAAAAAATATTTCAAAGAAGGAAGACCTAAGGCTTCAACCATTCGGTTTTGTCTGCCTAAAAAAAAATTTTTTTTTTCTTTTAATTTTTATTTTCTGTTGTAGAATTTGGTGGCTCTCTAGTATTTTAATTCTTGAAGGTCATTTTAATGTTTCTCTTTTTTTTTTTTGCTTGACAATATTTGCTGGGAGTCTTTTTTTTTATAGTGACTGGGACTGTGACTGAGACTGAGACTGAAAGACTGTGACTGTATACCATCGATTTAAAATACTTTAAGTTTTCATTATTGTTTCGTTTCGTTTCGTTTCGTTTGGTTTTTTTTTATTTTTTTTGGTTTTCGCTTTTGTTAAACAATTACTTGTCCATATGTTAAGCTATTGTTGTTCTTGTTGCTATTTTAATTTCATTATAGTAACTGCATTACATGAGCGGTACATTCTTTTGTCATCAGTCTCTCTCTCTGTACATATAAAAAATGTACAAATTTTTTCCCTCATTTATTGAAAAATCTTGTTGTTCTTGTTACTTTTTTTAGAATTTCAATTATGGCCAGCTTTAGTTCTGTTGTTGTTGTTGTTGTTGCTGTTGTTGTTTTTGTTTTTATTTCTAATTTAAACGATTTTGTTTTTTAAATCAAGTTAATATTCTATTTGTTAGTCTTTTTCTTGTTTTCGTTTAAAATTTCAAAAATATGCAGCCTTTATGTTAAAAAAAAACAGAAAATTTATGCCGGCACAAGTTAAAACAATAAAATTTTATACAAAAGAGAAAAATTTATGTTCGACATGATTTTATTAAAACATATTAAAAAGCAAATAAAAAAAACTGAAGTAATTTAATTAAAGCTATGGAAGTACCTTCTTGAGTTATTTTAATAAAATTCAATTCATGCTTATGTACTCACTTATTTGGTTATTATAACCCTTTAATCAGAATTACAGCAATCTAGCATCAAACACAGCTCGCGTTCTATGTGTTTTATCCACAAGCGACAAACCTACAGTTTAATGTTAACTCTGAACTACGATTTGTGAAACTTATCATGGAATTTAATTTTACTCTGCGAACTATTGATAAAAGTTCTTCGGTAACTTCTTCGGTAACTATATTTTGAGATTTTATTTTATTTGAGATCTCTAACCTGGGGTTTGAGCTGCGGTCTCAGGTCTTATAAACCAACACGACAACTGGAAAGTGTAATATTAGACTCAAAGCTCCTTCAACATTTTAATAATGAAGTTCAACGCAAATTTATAGAGCAATAAACCCCGATTTTTGCCCTATTAGATGCACTATTATGTTCATTAAGTGCACTCGATATCTTCTGGTAAAGATTATAAATTTACTTTAGGTTAGGCGCACATCACACCGTTTTTTATTTATTAACAGTCAAGCCAATATCACACCAACAGAAAAAAGCTATTGTGTATCGTCAAGGCGTATCAAGACATTAATCAGATTATATACAAGATTTTAGGGACCAAGGGCCACAACTTCCGTTATCTTGTTGGATATCTACACTCAGGGATCTTATTTTACTATTATTACTACTACTACTATTATTACTACTTATACTCTTAAGGCCAGAAAAGGGTGTAAGAACTACTTTTTATAGTGCATTCGTGTCGCCATTGCCTAGAAAGTAGTGTGTTGGCTTATTAAACCAGAGCCCATAGTGGAAAACTTTGTTCAGACATCTCAAACATATTTCTTTTGGCAACTTTCTCTAAGAAATCTTCTGGCATAAACTCTAAGAGTAAATAAATTTGCCATGAAATATTTCTCAAAAATCTATCGTTTAGAGTCGACTTTAAACTGCATGACCTGCCACTCATGGCTGAAATTAACACGCACAACAAGGGTGGTATGGAGAATCTAGGTTGTTGTCCTGACTAAAGCATTGTAAGGACCAATTATGTAAGTAAGTAATTCAGATGATCTGAGGTAACCAATGTGATCTCAACAAATCTGTCCTTCTCCAGGAGATTCCAATTACCTTTTTCCGGGTTCACAATCTGGTCTGAAAGATTGTTGTTAACGCTGATGAATACACAACTTTTATGAATTCTATTCAATACTGAAGATCTCTTACGATCATATTGGGGACCCATTAGGTTATGTCGTAGCACAAACAAGTTTACTGAAACATCTAGCCTCTACTACTGCTTTTAGGACATAAATTAATTATAATCTATGAAAGGGGTCTACGTTTGCCGTCCCATTATAAAGACTTTCAGAAGATACAATTTTTTAAAAAATTCTCGGAATTCTTCTTAAGCAGCACAACAATAGTATCTAAACAATCATAGGCAAACTTGTGCTATTAAAAGATTCTAAACAATCTATTCATTCTACTCCTCTGAAGAGTAACCTTGAAACCAAAAATTTATTTTTTAAGTTTTTCAAGTTGTCTTTATACGTCCATGAATTTTGAATAATTTCGTCAGGCGCCTGTACAAGCCGTATATGTGGTATCTCTACACAGTGGAGAAAAAAAAAAACAAAAACTTTTGATTTTCCAGGATTTTTGAGCGTTTTGTTTTTGATTTTTCTTTTCTTTTTTTTTTCAATTTCATTGCCAACCACACTTGCGGTTGTGTTGTTATTATTATTGCTTACATTTTCATAATGCCGCACGCTACTGCTGTACCATATTAGCGGTATCATTCGATTTTCTCTTCTTTATCCTTTATGGTTATCAATAAAAAAAAACAATAACAACAACAACAACAAAAACATTAAACTATGAAGAGTCATGGCAGGTAATATGGTTGTTAAACTTTAAACCCCATAACACACAAATACATACACCTCGTACCTCGTTTAGAGGACCTAGAACCAACAACAACAGCAACAACACCAGATTCATATACATTTTATATGTTTCTACTTCAGTGGCTCGTAAATGCTCTTTTTTTTTTTTTTGTTGTCGGTTGTTTGTGGTAAGTTTCATTTGTTTAACATGATTATATAAGAGGACCACACTATAATATTGTCTAAGAGAAAAAATAATTTCTGCTTTATATCTTCTTTATTATTAATACATGTAAGTGGGGCAAAGGAAATTACTTTTTACCATACCCTTTAGAAAATGTTGTGCCGAACCTTAAGATCAGCAATTTTTTTTATCAGCTTTAATTTTTTAGCTGACTGTTTGGCTAGTTTTGTTCATTTTTGCTGTCTTCCTTTCTAACTCCTTTAGAGCTAATACACACAGCCATTCATACAAATGACCAGGCAAACAGACACAGACTAGACAACCGCAATAGTCTAAGCAATATGGACACCCTGTTGTTTTTCATTTCTTCACTAGTTTTGTGCAAATCAATCAGTTTTTCTTTTTGAGCTCTTTTATGATCATCATAAAATTACATTTTAAAAGCATAAATTTTATGCTCACCGCCAAGACATAATGTTGGCACAAACAATCATTTGCTTATGAGGCAGACTGATAACAAAGTATACGAGCATAAGCAAGAATACAACGAAAAGAATTTCAAAATCGATAAAGCAGTTCTTAACGTAGCAATAGATTTTCATTGCGATGAAACAGCGTCCCCATACCAGACTGGCCCTAAATGTTACAGACAACATTACCTTTAGAAACAAAATATTAAATTTACTGCAGCGTAAATAAATGACGTTTATAATTGATTGTTACAGTGAGTGATAACTATAATCGTTTGCAATATTAAGATCACATTTTTCCATATTTCAACGGATCTATAAGCTTGTCTAACAACCATCATGTGGTGCATGACAGTGTGGAGAATCGAACAATCAGTTTCAACTGGAAATAATATCTTTACATACGTTAACACACGTTATTTTATGCACTTTACATACCTCCTTGACGGCCACACATCTTGTGCCACGTTGTATATTTTTGCACAAGCGATTTGAGGCACGTTCCTTTCACTTGGAGGTGATGTAAACTGACTGTCGATTTCGCACAATTTGACCAAACTAGGGTTTTTCTTGTATAGTTTCCTTAAGTCGCAAACCAAGGCCATCATGTCCTCATGGNNNTAATATTTCGGATGCCCTCCACCCAGCCACATAGAGGTGGACCTTCGGACTCTATTATGTGGTTCTAACGGAATGTTTTTGACTGTTTTTCTGCTTCAAGTCGCCGTAGTCTAGTAGGTAGTGTATTGGCTCATTAGACGAAAGGCCAGGGTACGAATCCCCTGTCAGACATCAAAAACGAAATATGAAAAAATATTTCTTCGGCGGCTTCCTCTTAGCAAATTTCTGGCAAAAACTCTGAGAGTAAATAAAATTGCCATGAACAGTTTCTCAAAAATCTGTCGTTCGGAGTCGACTTTAAACTGTAGGTCCCGCCACTCATGTATAAAATTAACACACACAACGTAAGTGGTGTGAGAAGCTAGGCCGTAATCCTGACTGAAGGGTTGTAATAGCCAGTTATGTATGTATGTTATGTATGTCTGCTTAAAGGAAGCATAATCCACCTGTGCTCATATTTTTCTAAAACCAGATAAACGTAGAAATCCCAGTTGAGCAGAAACAGCTTTAAAGCAACAATGCCACGCCTACTTATTTTTTTTCATTTTCCTTGGGATAAGTCCAGCTGAGCATTACACATTATTTTAGTTACTATGACGCTACGCCGTAAATGTGTTAAAACAGGCTTTAAATGCTGATTTCTCGAACAATATTGTCTTCAGAAATAGAAGCTCGACAATGAAGTCAATTTTAGCTTATGGGACGTGAAAAATTCAAATAGTGATTGCAGAAAAACTGGTCACTGTTTGGTTTAATTTACATTTTGAAACTGTTATTGGATTATATTTTTTTCAGAAATGTTACTGAAAGAAGCCTTATCGTCAATTATTTTGACATGAAAAGCAAGATTACGAGCGGGACGGTCTATGGTTTGAACAAAGACGATTTGGGCTCTAATGCACGTTCCAGCAAGAGCAGAATATAGTTTTGACGACATCAATTTGCTACTGGCAACGTCAGCAGTTCATTTTATGAGGCCACATCAAAGACCATTTTGATTGATAATGCTCCAACGTTGGGGCAATTGAAAAACAACAGTCCGAAATGTACGGATTAATGGTCGAAAACTACTTCATAAGAATTGTCTGCTGCAACAATCCCCAGACGTTGTGTTTATAGAAAAAATTATTTGATGGAATTTATTCGTGCACACTCCTTACTTAAAAAATTTTCTATCAATGTATGCCACACAAACGGTTATGTTATGTTATTAAGACCCAATTACACGTCCCTATTATTTTCTCCCAAGCTGTATGTGCATTCTTATGTGATTTTTTATTAAATTTTATTGAAATTAATTTTTTTTTTTCAATTTTTACTCACTTTTTTAAAATTTATTTTCATTTTCAGAACCATAATGTCAGTTGCAATTGCTATTAAATGTAAAATTAAAAAATCGACTAATTAAGGGGCAAAAAAATTAAAAATTAAAACAACAAAGCAAAGGATAGCAAAGATTTCGAATAAAAATAAAACTCAAAATAAATCGAATAAAATTGATGATAAACTTTTTAACCGGCATAAAAATAAAAATAAAAATAAAAATAAAAAAGGAACGTAAAATTAATAAAAAAAAAACTTGTCTATACAAAAACAGCAGGAGTTTTAAACCAAAAACAAAAAAACTCTAAAACCTATAAAAACCAACTGATACAAGCTGCTGTCAAAGGCTTTTATTTTTACTTACTACTGTAGAAGAATAATAAAAAAAATTGTAGAGAAAAATTTCTTCAGAATGAATTTAAAAGAAAATTTCAGATTCAAATTTATTTAAAATTTTGTTACGTGTTTTAAAATAAAAAATTTTGTAAAAATTTTTGAAATACATTAATGAAGTGCGAATAAGTCAGTATGTATGTAACAGTAGGCAATCAATAGATTGTAGGTCTCAATAGGCAATTGAGTAACAGAGACCTCTCTCGTGCGATGAAACTAATACTCTACAAGACGCTCATCCTATCCGTGCTTCTTTATGGCGCAGAGGCATGGACCTTATTAAGCACAGATGCAGCAACCTTGAGTGTTCGAGAGAAAAGTCCTACGTAAGATCTTCGGTCGAGTTGGCAAAGATTTCCGCATCCGATACAACAGTGAGCTGTATGAGCTCCTCAGCGACATGGACGTTGTGCAGCGTATTAATATCCAGCGGCTGCGCTGGCTCGGCCATGTCGTTCGAATGGAGGAGGATGGTCCGGCGAGACGGGTATTTGATGCGGAGATCTGCGGAAGTCGGCGAAGAGGACGACCTTATATACGTTGGAAGGGCTAAATCGAAGAAGCCCTGTCATCGATTGGTGTAACCAACTGGCGTAGGAGCGCAAGAAGCAGAGGCGCCTGGAAGGATGTGTTGCGGCAGACCGAAATCCGTTAATCGGGTTGTTATGGCCAATTAAGAAAGTAAGTCAGTATGTAACAGTAAGTTAGGGGTCTTCATTTTACTGTCTACACAAAGGCATTCATGGTGATCAATAGTATTTATTAATCAGCATCGAAATGGATGAGTTTAGTGTCTACATTCATGACTACTACAAGATTCTGTTTTACCTCGAACTCTCTGCATCATTTTTATTAATGATCACCGTCTGATACAAATTTTGTCATTCATAATCCTTTGACAGTAGATCAAGCGTTTTGTATATTACAATGAAAAGTCTTTATATCAGTGAGTTAGTCGTATCTGTCCAATAGGCTCATGCAATAATGTTTATCGACTCATAAGAACGACATTAATAGCATGTCCTCTATAACTGTATGTAGCCTAGATACTGAAAAGTCAGTAGCTCTTAATGTTCTGGAGGAGAAAATTTGTTTATTATTTGATTTATTGCAGAACAGTTGCAATATAAAACAAGTTGCACTTATTATAACCTGATTCTAGAACCCGTTACAGTGAAATCTGTTTGCATTATAAGTCACAGGAAAGATTTCTGCAGGAAGGATTGTTTCACATAAGGACAGTTGCATTTGAAAATCGACTTCTAACTGTAATGCATTAGACAATCAACTATGAACGTGTGTGCCCTATGAGACATAAGAATATTATTTGTAATCTGTTCTAGAATCATAAGGTTGCAATAACTGAAGTTACATACATAATTGGGCATTACAATCCTTCAATCAGGATTACGATTTAGCTCCTCACACCACTTATGTTGTTTGTTTTAATTTTATACATAAGTGACGAGACCATACAGTTTAAAGTCTGCTCCGAACGCTAAATTGAAACTTTTCATGGCAATTTTATTTCACTCACAGGAATTTTGTTGGATATTTGCTGAGAGGAAGCCAGCTAAGAAATATTTTTTCATATTTCGTTTTGTTAGAAATGTCTGACTTGGCGTTTGAACCGTGCCCTCATGTTTAATACGCCAACACACTGCCTACTAGACTATGGTGACTGCAGAATGACAAAAGTTTTAGCAAATTTACGTCGAAGATGTCGAAAGAAACAGACATAATCGTCCCCTGAGATCAAATGCAACAAGGATTTAGCAAGGGTCCTTACTAAGGTCTTACTAAGTGCCTATGAAAATATAATGAACAGATTATGAATCATTTTAATACAGAACGATGCACACTAATTACAAATCTTCTAAAAAAAAAAAAAAATCTCCCATCTTTATAGGAATTAAAACAGAGAAGAATAAAGGCTTTAGGCCTTTCGAAAACAATTTTTCCATAATTTTTATAAACCTGGTCTCATATGGCATTCCATCTTCTCGATGGCCACTGTAAGTCGTAAATTATTTACGCATTGTCTTTCCGCTGTTACATATCATTATCACCTGATTCATTTCCATGATCTGATCTGAAGATGTTGTTCTACGATTATCTCCTATTTATTCCATTCATTTATAAATTTACGTTGTTGTGGTTGTTATTTTCGTTTGTTTTGTTATTATTCTTTCTTTTCATTCTTCTTATTCTTATTATTAGTCTTGTATAGCCATTTATATACGAGTATGTGTATGTATGTATTCTGTTTATCACCATACGCGCTATACATTTATCGCATTCTTTCAAATTAGCGCATGAACAATGGAAAAAATTCACTTTCAATTACAACAATTAAAATCGGAGACGATAATAACTTATTTAGAAAAAATGCCATTCAATCGGGCAACCAAACAACCAGACACAGACTCTGCAAGAGACACAACACACCAGACGGTACGAGACCGGACCAGAGCATAGTAAAAATCAAAAACCAAAAGGACGGCGACAACAACGAGGACGACAATGACGACAACGACAATGAAATTCGAGACGCAAAAAGGATGACGAAAAGTACAGAGACAGACGCCGGGTTGTTTTCCTCTTTTTTTTATATTGTTTTTGTTGTTCTTAGTGGAATTAAAAGCAACTACAACAATAGCAATTGGAGGATATGCAAGATGATGTTGTTGACAAAAACAACAAAAACAACAATAATCATATTATTTCCAGCAGGGTTATAGTTGTTCCTACAACAATGTGAAAAACTAGTTCAATTAAATAAAAAACACTCTACGCTGAACAGAAGCACAGGCATAAGCGTTTGATGCAAAACCTACAATTACAACAAACATAATACGTTCGAATGTGAAATAAATGTTTAATGTCCAATTTCCCTTCAAATAATTAGCTCAGGAGCCATTAATCTCTCTTAGAAAGCTAAAAGACACTGTCAGTTGGCAACCCTATTAATCTAGAACCTTGCACAATCGATCAATTAAATGCAAAGCTGGAAAAACTTGTTTTTTGCAACTGAAATAAAATAAAGAATATAAAGAAAACACCTTGTGACAGCCTTGTGGTACTTAAGGCATTAAAAGATAAATTTCTGAGGCATTAGGTAAGTATGAGTGAATAAAATGCATCGACCAGCATCACTTCTCATTTTACTTTCATGGATCATATAATTGCATCAGCTCATGTCAGTTTCAATTCGAAACCATGTACTCGAACACGAGAGAGCCCCAGAGACTAGTCTCTGTTCGACTACGGTGAGGCCTCCTTGTGCTAGTAACGTGGTGGCTGTGGTTTATAGGAAAATCTCGAGAAGAGCGTAAGCTGATGTGCTGTTACATTCTTAATCATTTTCACAAAAGAGTATAGATAGTCGCCGACCCCTAACCAAGAGGAAAGTCATGTCCAAAATCATGACTTCGAATTGATATTCACGTACGGTGATGCAATCTATGGTAATCTTACCATGAGGCAGCATCACCGAGCGGTGGAGCATTGGTAGGTGAATTATTTCCACTCCTGCTTTGTGCACCGAGGGGTAAGCAATCGTGGCGATTCTCACGTTAAGCCCTGGACTAGTGTCCCCATGGTTAGTGATCACAGCACCGTATTAAAAATGTGTGTGGCTTTATTTCGTTGAAACTGTAAAGTAGGGCATTAAACAGTCACCGTATACAAATTCAGATTTCTTTTATTTTCTTTAAGCTTAAGCAGCATATTGGAGCTCTGAATCAAATATTCCCAGACTGTAGGACGTAACAAAAAGGGTACATGCTGCAAATGAAATGTATTTTTCAAGAAACAAAAGGAAACCATAATCTAAAGAAGGTAAAGGCCAGGGCTACCGGCTAATAAAAACAACAAAAATAAGAAGAACAAAAATACATTAAAACAAAACATTTCAATACAAGAAAAAGAAAACGAAAAAAAAAATGAAACAAAAATACAAAGAAGCAAAAGTAAAGCTCGTAGATGTGAGGCTGAGACTACAACAAATACTAGCAACGTAATGTCAATATTGATGTTGATTTAAACGTAATCCAGCTGCGTTTGTGCTCCATTTAGATGGGCAGCAAACAACCAAACAACAACAACAACAACAATTACATAAAGTCTTGCTATGTCATCTGAAAACAGTGACAAAACTCAAACCCAGCTCAACTCGTCATCTCGTTGTGAAAAAGAGCTGAAAAAGAGTTTCAACAACAGCATCATCGTCATTATCATCATTTTCTTGCATCCTAATGATGTTGATGAGAAGGTTAACGATCATGATGTTCAAAGTTAAATGGCTAAAGGAAGACAACAGACGTTGAGACAATCATTTTGTTATTATTATTGTTGTTGTCGTTGTTGTTTTTGTTGCTATTATTGTAGTCTGTTGATAAAAAGTCATCTCAACTCATTTTAAAATTTTTTTTTGTTGCGATGGAAACAAAGCTTATAAGCCGCCTTCATTGTTGTTGCTGTTGTTGTTTTATTATTTTTATTTTTTTTTTTTTTTTCGTAATTTGACATCTCTGAAGACTATAAGCTGAATTGCTATTCTTATAGTTGTAGTTGTAGTTGTAGTTTAAACCAATACACTGCCTGTTTAGTTGAGACGATTTTTATTATTTTCGGTTGATTTCTGTAGCAAAAGAGTTGCATTGAATGGATTCCGAAACTTTTGAGCATGCGTACACGCTTCATTTGATCGTAATGTTGGTGTTTGTGTTGTTATTGTTGTTGTTACATAACTAAATTGAATTTTCGTTTGGTATGTTAAAACAACACTTGATCCAAAGCAAAATGAGAAAAAGGAAAAAAATTGTAATTGTTTTGCGAAACGCTTTTGTTTTTTTTGGTTTTTCTCTTTTTTTTTTTTTTTTGTAATAATAACCGCCACATCAACAAAGAAATATTTAAAAAACCCCATCGACTTAAATTGTTGCTTAATTAAATTGGCATTTGAAAGGTGGTTAAACAGTTAAACAGTTTTTGAATGGATCTATGGAAGAGAGGAGTATTTAACGTACTAAACGGGCATTTGATATGTTTTCCAGGGCAACTATTATGAGTAAAGGAAAGACAATGTAAACAATAAATATCTTCAAGGCCTGCAAATCGAGAGAGGTGGATAATACTCTAGAAAACTCTGAAAAGCAACAAAGTGGTCCTACAACAAATTAAAGGACTACAGACCTATCCACCTGTCATCGTTTATATTGAAAACTCCAATACATACATAATTGGCCATTACAACCCTTCAGTCAGGATTACGTTCTAGCTTCTCACACCACTTATGTTGTGTGCATTTATTTTAGGAATGAGTAGCAGGACCTGCAGTTTAAAGTCGACTCCAAACGACAGATTTTTGGGAAACTTTTCATGGCAATTTTATTTTACTCTCAGAATTTTTGCCAGAAATTTGGTGAAAGGAAGCCGCCGAAGAAATATTTTTTTCATATTTCGCTTTTGATGTCTGACCGGGGACCCAGCACATTAAAACTGCTAAATTTCAATGTTCGAAACAAACTCTCTCTCATAATTTTTTGTATTGAAACGACCGTAGCCTTTAAAAGTGCCAGAAATCTGCTGAAAGGAAGTCTGCGAGTAAAGTTGTTTTTTCTGAGACTGAATAAGTCCTCACAGGTTCCAAGAATGTAGTCCGAGGATTCATTCTCACCATAACTCAGTCTACATGTTGTGAGGGAGACAATCTCCTTTTTGAATAAGTGTACCCGGTGTCTTCTATGCCCTGCCAATAGATCGTTTATTAACCTCAGGCTGTTGATCGATAGTCTGATGCATAACACAGATCTGCTCGTATTGTAATTTCCTTTATTAAATCTTTTTGAGAAAAGCCTTTTATTGAGGATACCTTTCCAAAAATCCACCTACACTCCCCTAAAGGTTTACAGCTAACAATTTTCCCCGAATTCTGCTTTAAAATCATATTAAAATTAATTCGAATTTTATTTGTAAAACATTTTTTCTTTTCTATTGTATTTGCTTTTCTGATAACTCTCTAATGTCAACCATAATTTAATAAATAATTGCAACAACTTTGTTTAGGTCGAACAAATAACAACAACTATAACAATAAGTGGAGAATACTTAAAGCCTCCCACTGTGCAGCAAAACAAAACGTATTTAAACAAACAAATTTTACAAAATTGCTGTAAACAATAGAATAAAAAGTGAACAGAAAGAATAAATACTTGTTGGCTTGTAACTGCCGCTACTGCCACTGCTTCCAATCTCCATGCCTAAGGCCAATACCAAGGCATAAGTATTTGCCAAGAAAACTTAAAAAAAAAAATTCAAAAAAATACAAACAAAATATAATTGAGTTTAGAGAATAAAAAATCTAATGTTCAAGCAACATGCATGTTCGATATGGAAATATTGCATACAACAACACATACAAATGTACACATTTCATATATGCACACATACAGTTACTGTTACACATTTTGAAACATATTCAATGTCATTTACTATTTGTCATTTGTCACTTTAAACTCAACACTACAGCAATATTTGCTACAACAACAACAACAACAACAACAACAACATCTGTAATGTCTACAACAATAGTAGCAACCACATTAGCAATGTGATCGTAAAAAAATAGAAGACCAAAAACACCAAAAAAAAATGCATTCACCAACAAACATGCCACAAGCAACACTTATTGCTGCTGTCAGTTTTATTGCAAAGAAAAAAAAAAACAAAAACAAAAAGTCTGTAAGAAAAATTGTTTAAAATGTATCGAGAGAGACTGTTAAATTGTCTGAAAAATAGTTTATAAAAATACATTAATTAACCCTTAAATAGAAAGGGGGCATTAGCGGTGAGTTGTTTTGTTAGACATTCGCGAGCAAAGTTACTTATTTAGTCTGCCGTTACAACGTTTTAACCAGGATTCAATCTAATTTCTCTCACCACCCATTTTATCCCCAAGACTATCGGGGCCTACACTTTAATGTCGATTCCGAACAAGAGTAACAGGTGGCCTCGGTTCAAACCTTAGATCAGACATTTCCAATAGAACGAAAAGTAAAAAAAAATTCTTCAACGACTTGCTCTCAACAGATTTCTGGCAAAAACTCTGAGAGTAAATAAAAAAAATTGCCATGAAGTTTTTCAAAAATCTGTCGTTCCTAGTCGACTTTAAACTTTAAACACTCATGTATAAAATTAATACACCAAAAAACATAAGTGATGTGAGAAGATAGGTCGTAATCCTGACTGAAGGGTTGTAATGATCAATTTTTCATATTCCGTTTTGTTGAAGATATCTAAGCTGGGATTTGAACCATGGCCTCACATCTAATAAGCCAACATACTACCTACTAGACTATGGCACTGACTACTAGACTGGGGTCACTGCCCACTTGTTTAGGTCTAACTAAAAATCATGAACCGATAACTACAAAACTTTCTTTGCTACGTTTTTCTAACCTATCACAAATACAACCCTGTATGTAGTAGTGATGCTATCATCAAATCCTCCCACATAATCGCACGATCATTTAAGGTTAAATTTGTGCAAATGAAACTCTAAGAAACTCAATACAATTTTTCAATTTATTTTTCATTATTGAATGAAATAGAAATAACGGCTACCAAAAAGAAAGACGAAGAATTGAAAACGAAAAACTGAAAACGAAAAATAAAAATAAAAAAAAAAATATCCGCCAAGAATATGTAACAAAGTGCCTTTAAGCACGCGTACAATTAGCGGCTAATGGCATGTATTCCATTTGTATACAGTAGTGTTCTCGTACAGCATACAACACGCTTGAATCCATATAGTCTTATATCCAATTGCCTAGTTGACTGTAGAGCTACTATGTAAGTCCGTGTATGTTGTATTTTAAGTAAATGCGTTGTCATTTTAAATGCATGTTGACTGCGTATCCAAAATATTTCATTTTAATTAGTTGTTAACCATCGACAGCAAATCCAAACAGGCAGCAGGCATCACTTGGCTCAATAAACTCGCTCGTGCAATATATATACGATCAGCCATACACAGAGCACTAGATGCACAGTTCAGAAGAGAGTCATACGACGGCAGTAATTTTAATGTGAGTAAGGACCACATAAAGAGCATTGTTTAGAAAATAAAAAAATTAAATTTTTTTGTAAATTTTCTTAGAGGTTAACGTCCTGAAATGTCAATCTTAAATCATTAGCAAGTAACAACCTTTTATGTAAAATTAGAAAAACAATTATGTTGCTATTAGCTATTACCTATAGTTGTGCTACTCTTTAGCCCATAACTGTTTCAATTGCTGCTATATTGAACATTCGTATTTTTATTTCTTTCGTAATTTTATTACGCCGAACCGAACTGTAGAACTCTTTTTAGAAGGCCACTTGAACTGAAACACTTTGTGCTCAGTGCAGTGATATTATTAACCAGTCTCTGTCAGAGTCAGAATAGTGAATTGGGGGCTTAAATGTAAATACTTTGGCAACTCTAATTCTAGTTGTTGGTGTTGTTGTTGTTGTTGCTTTATAACATATTGTTGTTGCTATTGGCAAGTGATTTAATGAGAAGTGAATGACATAAATTAGCACCTATTCTAACGCTTGTATTGGTCACGATTTCAACTGACTGGTGATGCTGTATGTCTGCATCAATGTTTTGCAAGTTGTTGTAAATTTGTTGTTATTTTATGTTAATTTCTTTGGTAGAAGAGTTATAACAGAGGCATCTTGTAAAATAAAAAGAAGAAAATTTTAAAATTTTTTATCGAAAATTTTTTTATCGAAAATTTTTTTATCGAAAATTTTTTATCGAAAATTTTTTATCGAAATAATTTTTTTTTCGTTTTGTTGGCAATATCTCACCAACACACTAACTTCTAGACTATGGTTCATCATTACCCATTCATCTAGAAATGAGCGAGGTAAACATCGAAGGCAGTATATTCAAACTAATTGTGTCTACCACACTACCCTTTAGACAACAAAATAAAATTAGCAATCAAACTGATTATAACTTTCTTTAAGTCAAGTGTATAAATTAAAAACAAACAAAGGATAGCTTTATGGAATCGTACCAAATAAAGAAGTATTCGAACATCTGTGTGATATTTTTAGGTCACGAAACAGCTTTTACTTCGCCAGTCACAAAAGAAAATATTCTAAAAGCAAAAATTTTGTTGACAATATAGTTTAGGACCCTTTAATAACAATAAAAATTTTTTTTTCAATGGAATGGCTTAAAGGAAAATAAACGAAGTTTTTCTTAACCTGCTTGAAGCAGATCAATAAATCATTTAGCGACACCTGCAACGGGTTACTAAAAGGACATATTGAAACGAAATGAAACGCTTAAAACAAAAACAAACAAAAAAACGAATAAAAACAAAATAGAAAACTAAACAGATTTAGATTAAGTTATAAAAGCCAACAACAATAAAAACAAGTTGGAAAAAGTTTTATTTTTAATTTTTTTTTTCTCAAGTCAATTGGTTTTAAAAAACGTTACAGCCATACGGAAAGCCTTTCATTTAAAATTGAAAATGAAAATTGGTTGTTGTTGTTATTGTTGTTATTTTTAGCAATAAATTTTTATTTTCATTTGCCACAAATTGTAGGATAGCTTCCGAAGACCTTTAATAATGTTACGCTGAAGTATACAGTGGGGCAAAAATGTAAAAATTTAAGGAATTTTTGTACCGCACTCCACCTTTTCGTTCAGTTGGATGCAAATACTTTCCACCAACTCACTTTAATAATTAAGAGTAGCGTATGGAATGACAAAATCGTAATTCACCTTGCTTTACCAGTTACGAACTGATAGATCTTAAACGAGTTTTTTTTTAGACTAACACTCAGGAGATGGCCCCAACTCATGCTGTACATTATGTTGGAATACAAGTGAGATAGTATATGGGAAAAAGGAAAAGGGGGGTAGCGTGCAAAATTTAACATTCAAAAAACCAACAAAAATCATTTTGTCTTTTGTAGACAAATGGTTTCCAAAAGCATTTCTGTTTTATACGATATGCTGCGGTTATTTAACCAGAAGCTCATTTATTCCACTCTGGATTTTAGAGTGTTTATGATTCATTCGAGCCCCATCTTTCTCTTAATGCATTCACCGATCCACCTACATTTTCTATGTTTAATTTGCTTTAGTACAGGGTTTCACTTAAGATTCTAGACAGCGTAAGTGCCCTGAGGACGACAATCCCATACAAGGCAAATTAATCCATTTCGCACTACCTTCCTACTCAGCATATTCAAGAGTTTTATAGACATCTGAAGTGAATGATCCATTTTCCGATTTTCGATTGATTATGTGTTCCAAACCGTCATTCAGAGTAGAGACTATTCCTTCAAATTCTCTGAAAACGTACACCAATGGCTCGAAGTTGAATGGGATAACGAGCTGCTTCCAGACAGCCATGGCGAATAAATGGCTGCTCTAAAGCAGAGTATTCGTTGAGAATATTCTAGTGTACTCAGGACGGCATTTAACCTAACCTTACTAAAACATTTTTCGCATGCTTATTCGATTAAGAAAAGCAATCGTGTATTTTGGACTTTAGGAAAATCCTGTTCCACCATGAACTTTTTGTTAAAAACGTCTGAAAAATCCTAAGTTTATTAGTTACGGCATCTGTTTTTAACTTACCACCTCACCACTGAAGACCCAAAAAATCACAAAGTTTTGAAAAATTTTAAAACTATTCTACAATTTATTTTACAATATGTCCCACTGTAAAATATAAACAGCAAACGATCGTTTAGAGGGTGTCATTATCGTCTATTACTAAGTCATGTAATGGCAGCACTAACGACTACCGACTGAAACGAATACGAATGTGAATACTTTTGCTATTACACAGTCGACATATGTAATGACAAAACACAACGCGTCGTAGAAGAGAAAGTAACATTTTCATTAACAAACGGCTACTCTGGCAGACAGACATTGTAGTTGTTTACCCTGCTTAAAGTTTCTCCTCCAACCAACTCTTTTTTTCCTCTTTTTTTTTTGTTTTGAACTGCAGCTCAACTCAACTCCGCCTCTCTCTGCTATTTAAACAGCAGAAAACAAAAGATTTTTTAAATATTAAAACAAAACGAACAAAGAGATATACAGACAGACACACAAATCGTGTTTAAATTTATAAAAAACAACAACAACAACAACAATTAAAACAACAACAAGTGCAATATACTCATTAACCAACACTAAGGCAAACCATGCATACTTTGCTGCAACACTCAATGACTATGGGAGTACAAAGTGGCATGAATTGCTTGTCTGTCTGCCTGCCTGGCTGTGCAGCACTGTCTGTCTGTATATCAGTTTGACAACCCGTTGTATACTGTCATCTCTCAACTATTTCATAGTATTTGTAGCAGTGGTTGGTTGGTGTTCTTCTGTACTGTCAGCAGCAACATGCACAGCGTTATTAAAACTATTCAAACTATGATGATGACGCTGATGTTGATGATGAATACACTGGGAAATCTAAATACTCGCACACACACACTTTGATTGTACAAATGCAGAGGTAAGTCTATAAGAAAGAAAGTTACTGTAATTTAAGCCATACTCTACATACCCTACACCACAATATACTTTAATTTAATGATTACAGTTGGGCATCGATTAATCGGTTACAATTAACCGGAATCAACAATTGGACATGATCAACAAGTGCATTCGATTCACATCAAACTTATTCTGAAACTCAACCAACAAAAAAGCCATACTGAATCAAATTCAACAAAGAAAATGAGACTGCTCATCTACATCATCAAGAGGAAGCTTGCTTGGATCTCAAGGTTAGCCGCTGTTCGCTAAATACCACTTGCAGACAATCAACGCTCAAGAAATCATCAATTCCTGTACATTGGAAATGATTTGTGGAAGCATAGGCTTCCCAAAAAGGCTAATAAAAAAGCGTGATTGCATCAATTAAGGAATGCAAAGGCATCTGTATATACTCTGGGCTGAATTATTGTGTGTCTCACGGCTAGACATAGAGTTGTTAGCTCTCTGGTTAGCTCACGGAATTTGGTATGGTTCCGGTTATAGAAATCAAAGTTGATTTTGCTTCTACAAACGCCACAGCAATCTAGTACATAGTGCGTTGGCTTATTAGGTAAAAGCCCGTGATTCAACTTCTAGCTCAAACATCTTGATCGAATAGGAAAAAATATTTCTTTCTTACCATGAAACTATTGTTCGGGGTCGACCTTAAACAATAGGTTCTGCCACTCCAGAATAATATTAAAACACACAATTTGAAAGGTGTGAGAAACTAGATTCTGATTCTGACTAGGTTGTAATTCTCACTAATAACCAATTAAATAAGTAAATAAGTCTTATGGAACCAATTTCATAGGATGACATTGATGATCTTGTCGATAAGATTTTTTGAATCCGAATTGTCGCAATAAAAGTTCTCTTAAGGATTGTTTTATTTTTCTATTAAATTCTTAAATTCATTGTACAATGATTTATATACGGCCCATGTTTTTTCAGGGACTGAGCAATCTGAAATAGGTGCGCTTACAGCACTCTTACCCCATACTTTATCTATTTTTCAACATGTTTTTAACACTTTAACTGCTCTTTCTTAGTAAGAATGCAACACATTGTGTATTCCTTTGGATATTCTAGTCTTTTTGTTTTTAAACAGAATATAACCTCTAATAAGAGCTGTGCACTGACAGCACACGTTTGGTTGACACAATCCAATCAATTCAATAAGAGTTGCTCCATTACCATTTATTAACAAAAATCTCAGTAAACTTTTTACATGACCGACAAGCTATTTTCCAACATGCGTATTATTGAAGTCGTCGTAGTCTAGTAGGTAGTCTGTTGGCTTATTAGACGAAAGGCCAGGGTTCGAATCCCCGGTCAGACATCAAAAACGAAATAGGAAAAAATATTTCTTCAGCGACTTCCTCTCAGCAGATTTCTGTCAAAAACTCTGAGAGTAAATAAAATTCCCATTAAAAGTTTCTCAAAAATTGTCGTTCGGAGTCGACTTTAAACTGTAGGTCCCGCCACTCAATCATAAAATTAACACACACAACATAAGTGGTGTGAGAAGCTAGGCCGTAAACCTGACTGAAGGGCTGTAATGGCCAATTATATATGTTATGTATGCATTATTGTTGTAAACACAGTAAAATATTTAAAAATAATCTCGCTTACATAATTCATAAGATTCAGTTGAGTGACAGTTAATTGATACCCAACTGTATTCATGAATTCACTTGCTCTGTATGCTGTTAGCCATGCAAATGCTTAATTAACACATTCTCAGCCATAATTAACTGAACAAAAAAAAACAAAGAGAAACCAGAATATTAAAAATGGCTGACATATTAACAGTAAAAACACAACAACACAAACAAAACAATTCGTAACTCCATATTTTTCATGTTTTCTGCTTGTTGGCGTCTGTATGTGATGCGTAATCATAATTCTTTGCAATTCTTTTTTGTCATATTTTATACTCATTACTTTGTGTTTCTTTTTTATCTAATTGTTGTTGTTGTTGTTGTTGTTGTTTATTAAAATATCTAATTAAAGAGGAGGAGACTATGATCGCTCATAATACCATAGTTTAACAACAGTATGCATGCGGATGTGTGTGTGCGTATGGGTATGTGTGTTGAGTAGCATAAATTACAAAATTTACTTTCATTTCAGAAATGAGAGACAACAGTTCACATACAAGAGCGAAAAAAAAAGTAATTCACACTCTCTCGCACTTGTTGTTTGGTTGTTGTTCTGTTCTTTATTATGTTTCTACACAAACATTATGATAATTTTGTGGTTGTTGTTGTTTACACACATTCTCCCTTTTTTGTTCTTGCCATTAATGCTTGTAGTATAGTTAGTTGTTGTTATTATTATGATTGTTCTTGCACTTGCACAGTTCAGTTCAGCTCAGTTCAGTTCAGTTCAGTTGAATTGAGTTGATCATCAAATTGTTGATGGGTTTGTTTATGTAGATTTACTTTTGTTTTCGTTTTTGTTTTTGTTATTTAAATGACTAGCCGGTTAGTTGGCTTGCATGTCAAGACGCCATATTGATATTTTAATGTTTACAAAATATACTTGCACTCAACTACACATGTACACACTGTGATATACTCACGTATAGGGAGAGGTAATACCCTTACCACAGAGTATGATTTTTAATGTTTATACAGCCATGTTGGCAATGTACGGTTAACAATACAGTGTTTTCAATAAATAAACGGACAAGTACAATTAAGTTTCAAAAAAAAAATATGAAAAAATATTACAAAAATTGTATAATCGGGTTATCCACTAAGTGGATTCAAATTTGCCCGACGTTAAAGTTTTTCTGTCATCCGCAGTTCCATTTATTTAGTGAAAGGTTTGCCATTAACGATTTAAACGATTTATAATAACCGAAAAGCACCGTAAAACTTAACTAGTTCTCGAGCAATACATACATACATACACATATAATTGGTCATTACAGCCCTTCGGTCTGACTTCGGTCGGATTATGACCTAGCTTCTGACATCACTTATGACGTGTGTTAATTTTATTCATAAGTAGCGTGAAGTCGTCTCCGAACTACAGATTCTTAAGAGACTTTTGACGACAATTTTATTTGCTCTCAGTGTTTTTGCCAGAAAACTGCCGAGAGGAAATTGCCGAGAGAAATATTTTTTCATTTTGCTTTTTATTTGAAATGTCTGACCTGGCGTTTGAAGAGAGCCTCATGTCTAATAAGCCAATACACTATAAACTAACACAGACTTTTCGTGCAAAACGAAGTGATAATGCAAGGAATTTAAAAGATCATAAAGACTTTTAAGGAGATTGGCCAATCAGACCTGTCGCTTTAATTCAGAAAATTCGAATTTATCGTTTCCACATTGTTATTATCAATTGAGCCTATTAACGGCTAAATTCGACGTACTTCCCATTTGAATGTACAACGCCCATTGATATAAAGTCCAACACATGCAACAGTACCGTACATATGCTGATTGGGTTCTAAGCCAGAAGGCTTTGAATGCAGATTTTTCAAGCAAAATTTTCTTCAGTTGCGTATGGCATTTCTCACTCGTTAGGTACGTCCACAGGTAAGATTGTCGCATATGGGCTCAGAAGTGATTATGGAAACCTCAATTAATCACGAAAACCAATGCGTATTATAGTCTAGAGCTGTCATTAAACCGTACTTTTTCGAATAACTCGAAAGAGGCAATACCGTTAATTCAAAGCGGTAAGGTCATGTCATCCGGCATTTTTGGTCCGTAATTAATGAAACCGCAAATCACACAACACGATCGTTTTTGGCCTTATGCCATGAGAGGTTTTGGCAAAGTCAAGACAATTCCGTTTGACTACCTTTAACTTTTATTGTGAAGCTACATTAGAAACCGTATCTAGGGGAAAATCTTCTAATGTTGGAATATTTAAAAAGCAGCATTCGCCAACTTACCGCCGAAACACAGTGCGAAATGTAAAAATGAGGTGCGAGAATGCAAAGATGATCATTTAAATGGAATTTTATTTCGAAAATAATGAAAATCAACAACAGGCACAATCCCAACGCCCGAACACGACTGCCATTGGTGCGTTACAGACCAAAATGCTTGGAAAAGTATGATAAAATTGGTGCCCATACGCGGACAACCTATTGTGTCTGCATAAAGTAAACGACAAGCATTTGCTTATCGGTCCTAGTAAATATTCCATTTGCTTTTAAAAATTTTCCAGAGAACGGCATCCAGGTTTTCACTAATGGTTTCAGTTCATGGAACAAAGTCGGATGTCGACTTTGTTTTAAAGCAATTGAATCTTAAATTGCCTCTTGTATTATCCAATTACTAGAGTTGTATTCAGGCTGAAATATTGACTATAAAAATTGCCGTAGTGTAACTTAATTATCAGCGTATATCGAGTGGAGATATGCGAACATTTGGGGACAGCAATTAGGTTTTTACATCCCTAGAAAGCATCTGCAACACCCCATCTAAGATGTTCAAGAGAGCCAGGTATCTCTAGAGGAGAGAGTGGTTATTCTAATAAGAGATAAAACCGTTGCGCTTACAAAACAGTCAATTCAACTGAAGTCATACATGAGAATGGGTTTGTCTTACAAAGGAGCAAACAAATGATTTCCATTACCTTGCAGAAAGACCACGCAGATCTGGCCCTATATGGATAAGGCGACTGGGCATATTACAGTAAGAATTGTTGTTGATTGTTCTTTTTAATAGAATTTTGATTCTTAAAATCTTTTGGTCCAAGCATGAGGTATTCTGTTAACATAGTTGTAAGAAATTTTCATTAAATTTTACTGACGAACTAACATGGAAGCTTGTCATAATCTGTTCTCTGTTATGTTATGTTCGGTCTTAAAGAAACATAAAATTTTTTTTATTATCCCTTACGGTAAATGGTTATACTTGAATCAGTAACCACTGGCATGCCGTTATTTACCTGTAACTAGAGCTCATTTATTAACAGTCCAGTTTGTTTTATTCTTGTCTCTGTTTGTGGTTGTTTTTGTGGCTTAAATTTTGCCTAAAACCCTATTTCATAAGCATTGCTTAAGCCAGCAACAACAAGATAAAAAGAAGTCTGCTTTAGAAAATTTCCAAAAATAAAAACAAAAACATTAAATGAGATGGACTAACTCTGTTAACATGTTTTTTGTTGTTTTTTGTTTTTTTTTTATTTATCCGACCATTTAAACACAGAGACACAAAGACAGTTAAAAGCTGGCTGATATAAAAATATTTAAAATTTTGTAAATGTCTTGAAACGTTTACAGGTTTAGGGAAGACATACAAGATATGGTCTGATCTGGTCTGGGCAATGATGATGATTTACAAGTAAGAAGAATTCCAAAATCCTTTATAGACCACGATAATACAGGCATTTGGCTTGTAAGTCATATGTCTCCTGCTAATGAAGATGAAAATAAAGTCAGAAATTGTTAACGGCGACCTAAACCCAAGCCCCCCCCCCCCCGCCATCAAATAAAGTCACACACAAATGCAGCCCAATAGGCAAAAACAACAACACAATCGTCTTCATCCCATCAGCATCAACATCACCATAAACATACCAAATGAAATCAACCAAAAACAAAACAAAATAAAATTAAAAAATAAAAGTTTTCTGAGGGTTTTTGAGGGTATTAACATGGCCATGATTAATGTGTGGCCATATATTAAATTCATATTTCGTGGCTTTACAAAAAACCAAACCAAAAAAAATCTGTGAAAAAGATTTCTGAAAGAAAACAACAAATTTAACTTGAAAATAATTGTTGCAGTTATTTTGTTTTGTTTTGTTTTGTTGTTGTTTTTTTCATAATTTTTTTTTTTTTTTGGTCATTAACTTTGCAAATCAACGCTTAACTTGGCTTGCAAAGAAGGCAGATTGGCAAGAGTTGAATGCTCGATTACATTTCTGCTAAAGATGTGAACAATAACGACTTTATATGACTTTTTCTTTCCATTTCATTTAACGGTCTATCCCTTAATACGAAAATGTTGAATTTCTTTTATTTGGTTTATTACTGTGCTACAGACGATCATCAACGTAATGTTCATTTATTCGATCCGTTTGTAACAGTCACAAACATCTTCTTTGTCTTTTTATGATTTTTTTTATTTCATTTTTAGTGTCATTAATCCCAATCATTTAAGCAGTTATAATGGGTTCTAGAATGACAGGGTTGCCAAATGTCAGCCCTTGGAAATAACTGACAATGTAAAGATATAAAAGCGTTAATGCTATCCATTGTTGTTAGGTTGTTCATTGTTAATGTTATCGTGTGTGATGCTTCCTAGACAGCTTATTTGGAGGGTATTAAAGCATAGCGGAGATACCATGTATTCATCGAATTTGTAGTTTAGAACTTTACCGACTACATGCTGCAATGTCTACTAGGTAGCGTTGAAACAGGAAAGAAAAGTTTACTTGAATTTAAAATGAGTTATTGAGCCTTATTATAATGGAAACCAGCACTAAGGAAAACGTCTTGCCATGGCAGCATCAAAATGGCGCAGACAGATCAGAAGTCAAAAGACCTCGAAGAAGCCTGTTCGACGGGGTTATTGCTGACGTGCATTCATTTCAGTATCAGCTTATTTATAAAGTTAGATTCTACTGACTAAAACCCTTGCCTTATGATGATTACCCAGCGCTAGGGTGAAACCCCTCGCTGGTCTTCTAATAGCCATTCTTTCTGTGTAAATTTATGGAATTGAGGCCTATTGCTTCTACGAATTATTTACCATGCATTAATTCTTATAAATGTGAAAAAAATATTTCTTCGGCTGGATCCATCCAGCAGACTTCTGACAAAAACTCTACGAGTAAATAAAAGGTGCCAGAAAAGCTGCTGAAAAATCAGTGTCGTACGGAATCGATTTTAAATTATAGGGGTCCCGCAATAAGGATTTCGTTCATATATAGTACGTGCAGCAAATCTTTTAAATGTTTTGCTTGCACTCTTCCACACTTTGCTTCTCGTGAAGATATTTTTTCCCAAGCGATAAATAAACGGTATACAGCATCTGAAATTCGACTTGCGCAACCGAAACCAATTTCAGATATTTAACTGTGGTATTTATTTCATAAAAAAAAAATAAAATTAAATACTAATGAAAACAGAAGAAGAATAAGAAATAAACGAATCACGGGAAATGACCAAAACTAAAACCAAAAAAAAACCAAAAAGTAAAAAAAAACCAACAAAAAGCCTGGAATATCTTTTATGATCGTATTTTCTTGAAATGTGTTAAAAATTTAAATTTATTTGCTGTCATTAATTTGGCACCTTGCGCGAAATTAGTTCACGACGATGATGACTTTATCGTCATTTTTGCATTGTTACGAGTCTGTTAACAAATGGGAATTTAAGAATTTTTGACTGAATTATACGAGTGCCGTAAACACAAACACTCACATTCGCGCACACACACACACACACATACAAAATTTTTGGCTGATAATAGCTGCCGCTTGCTGGCCTGGCCACAAATCGAAGCGACTGAGTGAATGAGTGTGAATAAACCGAATCAGTGAGTAAGCTCAACGGTGTATATGATGAGCGTGTGAGTGTATCGTCTTTGGTAGCCTTAAGATTTTACATAACAAAATGGCCCACGGTTAAAGAAAAAGATTAAAAAAGAGCACTTGATTTAAAATATTCGTTTCTCTTGTTGCTGTTAGAGAGTGTTGGCATATATATTAATGAAGATGCGAGGTGCCTCCCACAAAAAATTTAACAAAATTTTTACTAGAGATTTAATTTTTGATCTATAAGTTCTAACAAAGTTCAGTGTAAATATTGCATAATTCGTTCAACCCATTGAGATCGGCTCTAGCTCCGTACTATTTTCCACTTCTGTTGCGCTCTTAATCATTGGAATTCCAGGCAGTTTAATCTATAGTCTTAAAAGACTAGAACACAGCAAAGATCCTTACCTATTCACGCAATATAACAATGAAAAACTCATTTCTACGTAAAGACGCTATTTCTAGAAACCAAACATGACAACTCTATCAATCTAGAACTTAATACAATCGAGCAGTTACGAACTTAGCTTATTGGACACGGTGATTTGCTAAAGGCAACCACAAAGCTGAAGCCGTTATTTATATACCATCACCTGGTAGGGTATAATCATACATGATACAGTGAATCTATCTTTTCATTTCACATTATACTTTTTAAGACTGAGACCGTACTTCATGACCACACCTCGTATATGTTTAGAGTTGAATCCTGTACAAAATTAAATTGCGTAAAATTCATAAAACCAAGTGTGTACGAAAAGGGCTTAAGCAACAAAGTCGAAGGCATCTTTTTCTTGCCACAATCACTCGCATACAAACGTATCTAAAGGTACGACAAGATCTTGACAGAGTAAAAGATTAAAAGGCAAAGTCCGTGGCAGGGGCAACGAGAAGTTTAAGCTGAAGACACAAATAAATTGTTACAAATTATGTTATAAAAAGAATTTAAGTGAGAAAAATGAAATTAAAAACGCATTTAAGATCACTTTTTCCACTTTTTTTTCCCATTGTCTGAGTAGCTTTGCATTTATAAATCATTTTTATTAAGAAATTTATTTGAAATTTTATTTTAAAGAAATCCATACCATCACATCCTTGATTTGACGGTCGTTTTATTAACATTTATTTACGCAAGACAGCCAATAATTATGTTTTGTTTTATTTTTTTGTAAAAATTTAAACAATTTTTTGAAAAAAAAACAATTCACTTGAGAAACAAATGACATTTAAATTGCTTTAGAAATTATAAAAACGAATAAATCTCCTTCAAGCAGGACTTTATTTGAATTTTTTATAAAATATTGCAACAAAAAATTATTTTTTACTTTGTAAAACTACAGGAGAGATAGTAAACAGAGCAGAAAACCTTTCACCAGAGCTACATATCCTTTCATCATAACATAATTGAGACATAGGACTGATTATCGCTTGAAGCGCAGTTATACTGCGGGATGTCTAACATATTAAAAGCAACCAATTACATTACACAGATATATGGCACAGATACACGGGGGGACTTGTTACAAGGATGGCACTAAATATGGAACTAGGACAAGACTTGACCTTTATGTAACAAAACTAAAAACCAAACTTTGCCTTCGGCGGGTAATAATTTAGTAAACCTGGCATATAGGAATTCTAATATCTTCACTGATAGTTAAAGGACAACTAAGGTAATAAAATTTAGAGATACAGGATCCGAGCACGCCCTGATATCTAAAAAGGATATCAAAAATTACCCCAGGTACGATCACAAATGAGGAAACGAGTACTCTAGCTAATAGAGGCAGGATATTACATACCATAAGCTTAAATAACCCAATGCCTTTCATTGCTTTGAAGACCAAGCTGAGAAAGCGAGCACAAGCATCAACCATTATGGAACAATATCACTGTGGAAAGAATTATGCTTCTTAACGGATAAATTTGCTTTAAGAATCCATCTTACCTTCTTCGCACAGATCATAAAGGGTCACTGTACTTAAAACATGTACTTTCAGCAGCTAAAAATATCATACGACGATTTCATAGAAAAGAAAACACCGAAAGGAAACTGTTTCTCTGGCTTTGGCCCGCCCTTAAAGACATAAGACAACTTATTCGTCTTAGACACTTAGAATTTAGCGACAGGACTTGCCTAGTCGAGGAGATTAGGGTGACTTCTATCCCTTCACAATATTGACAGGATGGCGAAGGTAAGCTTTGCTCAAGGCGACTGCAAATTAATCATAAAATTTCCTAGACCACTTGGATCTAAAGAGAAGGAGGAAAAAGGAACTCCGATCATATATTCAATGACCGCAAATGGAAACATTGTACATGTTTTAACTACTATATCAGCAATTAGGTCTCTCTTATTGAAGAGGCGGGAAATCTCTCATGCCAAAGTGGAATAACAATATTCTGCCATCTCATTAAACGATGGCCAGCAACACTTTCCATTGCCTTAAGAGCTAATTGACTTTTTCATTTACTTGCTAATACCTTTTCTCTTTATTGCCTATTCAACCTTGGCGTTTTGGCTTAAAAACAACATGTTTAACCAGCAGCTATCATTAAAACTATCTGGAACTGATGGTAATAGTAATCGATAGGATATAATTTTTTGGCATCTGCCTTTCTTGGCATCTGCTTTTCTTGATGTCTACCAATAAACTAACCTGTATTTGCGCCAATATGAAAGCTTGTGTAATTTTGACATGAACACCAAATTCTTGAAAAAAAATCATTAAATAGTAGAATTTGATGGAAAGAGATGAATAAATAACTATACCTTGACTAGCTAGACCATTATTACAAATTTTGTTACAATAATTATTCACTTTTTAATAATATTTTTATCACTTTTGCAAATTTAATTAAAATTCTTTCACTACAAACACTGAATAACACTCTTACAGAAAAAATTTCACAAAATGACTGACACACCTGTAAAGTTAACGACACTAATTAACAATTTAACAGAAAAATTTGAAAAATGACTGTCACATCTGTAAAGTTAACGACACTAATTAACAATTTAACAGAAAAATTTGAAAATATGACTAAAACATCTGTAAACTTAACGACATTATCTAGCAAAACATTTTAAAATTTGGTAATGCCGTTCAAAATTCGAAGGTTTTATTGAACTTGAATTACCCTGTCTTGTGAAACACATATTACTCTTCAAATAATGGCAATACTCAACGTCACATATGCAACTGGCAATACCTTGAGTATTTCAATAATAACAACAACAAAGTAATGCTAAAATCAGCTGGCAACATTTGTAAACAAAAACAAAAGTGAATGAATCGGCTTAATTTTGAAAAGTTCCCAAAAATTAACACTACGAAATGCCTCATGGACATTCGCATAATCATGGCCAGGATTGTGGCCATGAAGCCACTGACATTGATCATGCTTTAGAAATGGGTATTGAATACAGTCTGTATCAGAAGATCGACTTGGAGAATCTGGAATGCCTAAACGAAGAATCAGAAGGCAGTGGTAAAAAAGTGTTCAAACCTTATGAGAGACGTTTAGATTTGTCGCAGGTAAGTTTCATTTCGTTTCATTGTACATTACGGAGCATTATAACTTAAGAAAACTGAACTATTTTAGTTTGTCCAAAGTGATGCCGATGAGGAGTTACTCTTCAATATACCATTTACCGGAAATATTAAATTGAAAGGCATTATTGTGCGTGGTGCCAATGACGAATCGCATCCAAATAAAATGAGACTGTAAGTTAGAATTTGGTGGCAATTTACTCCTGCTAATTAGAAATTAATTTTAAAACTTTGTCGGCAGATTTAAAAATCGTCCCAAAATGACTTTCGATGATGTTAAAGCAAAGGCAGACCAGGAATTTGAATTATGCAGAGACTGTCGAGCAGAAATTGAATACGCTCCAAAGTAAGTTAACAAGTTTACAAATTTTTAACAGTTACGTTAACGAAAAGATAACAAACCTATGCGTGGAGCTTGGTAAAAATCCTATGCGTTAAAAAATTATATGTAAAGCGGCACTCTATTTGAAAGCATTTTTTTGGCCCAACAATCTTGAAGTGAAAAATTTTATTGATAACCAATTGATAAAAAAGGTTTAAAAGGTGTACGCAGAATTTTAATTATAAGAACAAAATTGTCTTTCTACCCCTCTGAGTTCATTTTAGAATGAAAGCAAATAACGACTTACGTACAGTACTGCATTTTATTGCAAAACAGCTTGCATAGTTCTTCTTATTGGCAATCGATCTGATTGCAATAAAATTTCTTGTTTCGCAACCAGGACATCTGTTTACGGCCAATGCTCTATCTTTCGCCTTGCAGTATAACTTGAGGAATTAAAAAGTTACATACATACGTAATTGGTCATTACAACCCTTCAGTCAGGATTACGGCATAGCTTCTCACACCACTTATGTGTGGTGGGACCTACAGTTTAAAGTCGATTCCGAACTAAATATTTCTGAGAAACATTTTCATGACAATTTTATTTACTCTCAGAGGTTTTGCCAAAAAACTACTGAGAGACAGTCACCAAGCAATAATTTTTATGTTTCGTTTTGTTGAAAATGTTTGAACCATGGCCTCATGTCTAATAAGCCAACACACTACCTACTAGACTACGGTGACTACTATGCCATGACCCGCACGCAGTATTCAATTTCTTCAATGCATCAACTCTTTCATGCGCTTCATGATTAAGAAACCCGAAAAGTTTGCATAAAACCAAGAGACTACGGCGACTACAATTAAGAAGTTGTTGAAATTGAATAACAAGCAGTAGTTGACGTAAAGTTTATGGAAAATATTCGTGCAGGGACCAGAATCGGTCTTATATGTATAAGTACATATTTCAAAACATTCCAGTTTACACATTTGCGATGTTTTTATGGTTTTTTAGGTATTGGCAAAACAGTTTCATCAAACAGACTTTTATTCACATCATTTTGTCATATTTTCATCTATTTGAAATCCCTCATAACCTTTGTTTCTAAAGAATTATTACCCATTGAAATTGTCTTTCAGAGTTGTAACATTTTCTTCGGTCCATCACTTATCAATACACTTTCCCTCTAATTTTGGTGATGATAATACAAAAATATATTATATTGGTAAGTTTATTTTGCTTATATTATCGTATGTTATAAATATTGTATTAAAAAATCTTTAGGTCTACGTGGTGAATTTAGCGATGCTCATTATCATGGTGTAACTATTTGTACTTATGAGGCCCGACCAAATGTTACAGATCATAAAACTGATTCCTTTGATGCAGTCAATCGTACTATACAATAATAGACTGAATTGTTTTTCTACATGTGAACTTATTGAATGAAAGTTTAAAAAAAAACAAAAATTAAATCACAATTCTTTTATAAAGCAATACAGATGTATGTATGTATGTTGTAATCCGGTTTTCGATGTTTTAGAAAATGATTTAAAATATAATCCTTTATGTTTATAATTTGAGTGTTCCTGACTTTTTTAGAGCCTATCATGGAATACAATGACGAATACAGTAATAGAACCCCATGACAGTATTAAAACAAAAAAACTATCGTTGACCTTAGGTATAATTGATTTCATTGGCCTGCATTTGCACCCAAAGATGAAAAACATTGCAGGATTTTTTGCAGTAAAGACAATTAAGCAGTGAGGACGACTAACGATCTTGTCACTTTATCGACAGAACTTTTCGAAACAGAACTGATTCGAGTAAACTCTTATGACAGCCAAGAATTCTAAACGCGTGCTAAATAGGCACAATGGTAGGACTATTGTTCCCTAACCTAACATAAAAATCTGTTAAAGGTTGTCAATAGAAGCTTAATAGCCTTACTATTGCCAAAAAATAAACATTCTCATCATCTCAAAGCCATAAAACCCAATATTTTAGAAATAAAACTCATTGAAAAATGTACATAATTTTTTAATTTTTTTTTTTATAATATTTTTGAATTTTTATTGTGTTTTTTTTATTTATTTTTCCATATGAAATATCATCATTATCATTGTTTTTACTTTTTATTTTCTTTTCTTTTTTGTTTTTTTTTGTTGATAACTTTTTTTTTCATTTTACTTGTGGTGTTTGTTTTTGTTGTTGTTTTCTTTTATGTATTGTTTCTGTTCTTTTATTTTTTTCGTTTATAAGAAATTGTGAGTTGTTCCTTTTTTTTAATTATATTCTATTATATTTTTAGGTTTTTCATTTATTCCATTTCATTTTTTATTTTGTATTAAATTTTATTAATTTTTTTTTTGTTTTGCTCTTTTTTTAATAAAAAAGATAAATTTATAATAATAAATTTGTTTATAACAAAATTGACGAGAGTGTGTAGAAAAAATGTTAGAAAGATTTGTGAGAAATTGTGGAGCGTGTACGAGTATATGTATATGTGTGTGTATATATGTTCGATTCGAAGTCGAATTGGTGTATAGAATTTTTTTTTTATTTTTAGCGAAAGGTGAAAATATGTATGTTTAGGTGACAATGAGTGTGAAGAGCAGCAATAAGTGTTTGTTTGTTTGCGTTTGAAGAAGTTTTAAAGGAAATATTGAAATAATTTTTAACATGATTTTTTTTTATTTGTTTGTTTGGCTATAATAATGTTATTAATTTGTTTTGTTTCATTTAATAATACCATGGATTAGGTATTGGTAGTTTAGTTAGTAAAATTGCGTTCAGTATTCATATTGGTCTGCAATTGTTATGCAAGTTTTTAATAAAAATTTTCTCAGCATAAGAAAATATTCCTGACACGTGACAATGTCAAAAACGCTTAGTACGCTTTGTACCATTTCATATTGAATGAATCTTATTACAAGAACACGTTTTGTGTGAGAAATATTTATGGATACGAAAATAACAATAATTTTAAAAAGATTTTTTGGTAAAAACATATCAAAGCTTGGTAGAGATCACACAAAATTGATTACTGTTTTCTAAGAAGTAAAATATTGAAATTAATGGATAAATTTCAGAAGCAAAAGGAACTGCCTCTAATAACGTTTAAATTACCCTGAAACAAATTTCGCTGTACATTGTAATATTGGATCTGAGATGCGTGTTCAATTATTTATCAATTAATTTATCATGTTAATTCTTCATTCAAATATACATTTAAATATACCTTGTTGTTGTATTCTATAGTCCATAGTATTATTAATAATTTGTTTAAATATTGTAACAAAAGATGCTTCAATAAATGAGATTAAACTTTTAAGTGTTTTGTTTTAAATATAAATGAATAATAAATAATAAATAATTAATTAATTATAACAATCTATGGATGGTAAATTTATTTAATTTAAACAAATAATTATTTCATTTTTAATTAATTTAATTATTTTTTCTTATTTTCTTATTTTTTTTTTTTTGGTACAAACTTAACAATTTTTGTTTTTTTTTTTCTTGATTTTATTATGGTTTTTAAAGACTATAATTATGATTTTTTAATGCATTTAATATTTTGTTTATTAAAACAATTGGTTTCATATATTACTTTGTATTAATTAATGTGTGTTATTTTATGTTTTTTTTTTGTGGAATTTTTTTTTGTTTTTGTTTTTTTTTTTTAATTTTCATTTGCGGGATAATATGTAACAATTGCAATTTATGTATTTTATTTTATTTTATTTTATATTTTTTATTTAATTTATTAAATTATTAATAATAGGTTGTTGTTGTTGTTGGTTGATTTAGTTTTTTTTACGAATTGTTTTTTGTTTTTGTTTTTATTGATATTTATATGAATTATTTTTTATAGAGATTTTTGTTGTTTGCCTTTTTTTTATTTATTTATTATTATAGTAATTATTATTTAATAATATTAAATAAAAATTTGTTTTTTTTCTTATTTTTTTGGTTTTTAATTTTTTATTTTATTATCATCTATTACTCTAGAGTTTTTTGTTTTTGTTTAATGCTTATTTTGTTCTTTTGTTTTTAATATATATTTAATTAGCTTAAATTTTTTAGCGTTTTATTTGTTTACTATAGTTATTATTAATTTTGTTTTTATTTAAACTTACTATACAAGCTCTCTAATAAAGTTTTTTGTCTTATTATTTATGCGAATTTTTTTTTTACTTTATTTTTTTATTTTATTTTTTATTTTAATTTTATATCAATGTTCATGTTCAAATTGGAATATTATTTCCATTTTTTATAATTTTTTATTTTACTTAAAAATATTTTTAATATTACTTTAGCTTTTTTTATATATATTTGTATATATATAATCATGCTTTAACAAATATTTATTTTATGTTTTAATTGCAGCAATTTTTTGTGTTTTTTTTTTTCTTTATTTTATTTTATTTTATTTTATATTTATTGCTAAATTCTAGAAAATTATTTTTGTTTTTTGTTTACCGCTTTATTTTTAATAATAAAAATTTTTTTTATTTTATTATTAATAATTCAATTTCGTTTTACTGTGTTTTTGTTTATTTTGTTTTATATATTTATATATAAATTAATTTTTATTATTAAATATTTATATAAGGTAGGCTCTTAGAGTTTATACTATTTAATATTAATTATTATTTTTAAGTATGCTTGGGTGATTGATTTAATTATTAATTATTATATCATGAATGTTATTTTCGCTGTTTTTTTTTTTATTTAATATTTTTTTTTGTTTTTTTTTTTTTGCTTTTCATAGAAGTGTGAAAAATGCTTTTGTTTTGTAATATTTATTTAAATGGCTTTTGGTTTGATATTTTTATTTAAATATGCAAAAAACCTCCTAACAAATCCAAATAATTCATACTCACTTTGGTTTATTTTTGTCTTAAAATGCTAAAGGCTTTTTAGCTGAAGTTAAAAACTAAAGAGAAATAAAACAATAAAAAAAGAAATTAAAGAATTCAAATATAATTCTAATATTGCTCTACTGTATACTTCTTGAAGTGAAGTTAAAGGTTACAGTAAACAGTAATTATAATACAATACATATTGGCCGTCTAGGAATATCTCCATTTGTGAGGTTTCTATTCAGGCAAACGAGATACAAACTGTTTCGTTTAAGTCACGAATGATGGACATCGACTTTAGGCAGGAATATCCACATCGCAAGCAAAATTATTACAACAAAGTAGAGGCCAACCAGAAAGTTCTTGTAGAAAAACAACGCAGCAGAGTGAGCCTATGTTCCTTGTTTCTACACAGCACCTTGCACGAGTATTCATTCATGGTTAATCGTATACAAAAAAGAAGATAGACGATGGCATCATTCTCTTGTGCAATGTTGCTGTCTGATGCTAAGACTTGAAGTATTCTGGAATGATCACCAGAACTACTGCCTCATTACACTGGCTTTGAACTATTTTATGACGTTTCAACTACAACTGACTTTATTGAATATTGTTTCCGCTACAATTCTTGCTTTTTAAAGGCTTCTGGTAGCTTCCAGGAAGTAAAAGGGGGACATGTCATCACTTCAAAAACTGTATTTTAAATTTAAACATACGAACGTGTATAGTATATTAAATGGTCACTATTGTAGTTATGCAGACGAAGAAATCTGGCATACAAAACTTAGTTAAAAAAAAAATAAGATAATCAAGCTTTAAAACTTATAAAAGAAATTTAAAAAAATATTCAAAAACATATTTTTCGAAACAAAACATTTTTTATTAAGGCAAAAAAAAATTCAACATGAACAAAATAAAAATATATTTGTATTAAAAATAAATTCATATGTAATTAGTAATAAAATATATAATAAACAATAACCCTAAAAACCCAGTATACATACATATATAATTTATTTTAGTAGTTCATAAACAATTAAAAATACGAAGAAAATAAAAAAAAAATAAATTATGATAATAACTTCAACTTTTACAGAAATCTTTGATATTTTGTTTTTGTTTTTTTTTTTTCTTTTTACTTTTATTTCAATAGGTTTTATTTCATTTTTATACATATTAATTAAATGGTCTTTTTTTTCGCTTGCGTATTTTAAACATTAACGAACTTTAATGATTAGAAAGAGTTGATGATTATTTGCTTTTAGTTTTTTCTTCTTTTTTTTTTTCATTCTTTTTTTTATTTTTTTGTTTTTGTTTTATTGTAATTTTGTTTTATGTTTTTCCTTATTTGCTGTTAATATTTTCTAGTTTATTTATTAGTTTTTTATATTTTCATGTATTATTATTAGTGTTATTTAGAAAAAGAAAAAATAATAATAATTATAACAATAAATATGTAATAACAACAAGGAAGAAGAGATGGTGAGAAAAACTAGAGTGTTTTTGGAAAGATTTCTTTTTAGGAGCGCGGCAATAGTACAATAGTATAAACTTTTTTCTTAATATTCTCGAAAAAAGTGTATATGCAGGATAAAATATTATAAAATTTCTAAATTAAAGAAAATTTTATATATTCTCTTTATTATTAATATTTAAATAGTTTTGTTGTTTTTGATATTGTGTATAATACCATTTATATTTTAGCAATTGGCAGATTTTTTAAATAACAATTTAATAGAAGGGAGATGGAAAGTAAACAAATTAGTTCTTCATCGTACTAAATTGTATTAAAAATTAGTTTTCATTATTGAAAAGAATATCGAAAATACAATATATTTTCTTAAAACCTTTTTTGTATTTGATTTTTAAACATGTTCGAATGTATATAAATTGTAAAAACATTTTCTTTAAAGAGTTATTTTTAACTGTTGAGCTGAAAAGTACGCAAATAAATTTTTAAATTGCCGTAACCTTCATACTATTTGCACAGTTTCCGTAAAACCCATAAAGACATTGGCGAAGACAAGGCTTGATAAACATTATTCGGACTTTGCCCTCGGAAAATAAATTATTAAAGAATTTAGAAAGGCCAATTGAGCACAGAAGACGATGTCCTCAATGGGAGCTCCTAAGGGGGCTGTTATTGCAGAAATTCATCAAAAAATAAGTTCACAAAATAATTTTTAATGACCATAAACTGAAGTTACTCGAAATAGCTGAAACTCTAAAGTTATCAGAGAAATGTATTGCACATATTGTGGCAAAGTACATGAGAATATCAAATCTTGGCTTCCATTGAAGGCCACACGGGCCTACAATTGCCTAAAAACAACAATGAATTATCGATTTTGAGCTGTATTTGAAACTTTTACATAATAAAACCTAAAATGTAGTTTCAATATGTAACAATGATAGAAAATTTGCTTCACAATTGAATACAAGAATCAAAACGATCGTCATCTGTGTGCATGGTGAACGCCCTCCGAAGCGTGCAAAGATGTAATATGGTCGTGACAGCATTTATTACCAATTACGTTTGAAATTCTTGGACAATCCAACATGTAAGTTTTAAAATAAATTTTTTTTCAACTCACTTTCTAATTGAAAAGTAGGTTTAAATACACAAAATAGCAAAATTTACCATACGGAATCCAAAAAGTTTTTATTCGTGATTGAAAGCGAATATGTTGTAGTCTTTATTTTCGAAAAATTAAAATTTTAGAAAAAACTTTAATGGAAACAGAGCAGGGAACAGAGAGTCAACACTGAATTGTTGAGCCAAAAACAAGTTTTTTAATTTTAATAATCCCCTATATGTTAAAATATAAATGGTATTATACATATTTACGTATTTTTATTGTGTGGTGTGTGTGTAGTAGTAGTCAATTTGAAAATTTTGTTTCGTATTGTTTAATTTTTTCTTTTTTTTTTGTAATATTTGTTTTTGTTAAAGAGGTTATAAAAAGTAGTTGTTGTTTTTTTTGTTGTAATTAAAATTTTTTTAGGTTTTATGTTTTGTTTTTTTGGTTTTTCACTTACAAGACAAGGAAATAGCAAAAAATTGTTGACATCGCAAAAAAATTATAAAGAGATTTTGTTTTTGTAGTATTTTTTTGTTGTTTTGTTTTTTTTTTTTTTTTTTTTTTGTTCTTGGAAAAAGAGATTTACAAAAATAAGACAGCGGCGGCGTTCATTTTTTTTTTTGTTTGTTTTGTTTGTTGTGTATTTGTTTGTTTTTGTTGTATTAAAGTGGGCGGCAAAAATTTCCATTATCATATGTTTTTTTTTTTTTGAATATTTTTTTTTTGTTTTTGTAATAATAATTTTTAATTTATTTTGTTTTATACAAAAAGGAAAACTATAATAGTGTTATTTTGTTTAAGGTATAAATGGCAGAAAGCAAGCAACATTTTTACATAAAAAAACTGTTGCTTTAAAGGCATTTGTCAAACTGCATAGGGTGCATTTTTATTTTTCGTTAGAGATTGCTGATGATGATGGTGTGGATGATGATGATGATGTTGTTGTTGTTGTTGTTGATTATAGTTTTGAGGTTGTACAACCAATAATGATGAGGATGATGTAGTAGTATCTACTATGGTAGTTGTAATGGCTGATGTTGTTGCACTACTGCAGCCAGCACCAGCATTTGACGAAGTACCACCAACAACAGCAACACTAGTGTTTTTAGTAATTATCTGCTGATGCTGCTGCTGTTGCTGCCGCTGCTGTTTCTGTTCGGCTGTGTTTATAATCGACGTTGTGTTAGTAGTTGTAACAGCGGTATTAGTAGTAGCAGTAGCAGATTTTGTGCGCTTTTGTATTTGTGATTGTTGTTGTTGTTGAGAGCGTTTCTCACGCCATCTATCTAAAGGTGTGTAGCAACATTTAAAGATTGGTTGTTTACGCTTATTTTTCTCCGATGAGGATATCGATGAACTAAGGCTAAAACTTTGAGCTAAAGATGAAGCCGTTAAATCAGTCTGTACACCGCTACTACATAAACGTGTTTCCATGGTATACTGTTGTTGTGGTGGTTGTGATTGTGATTGCTGCTGTTTTGTTTTAGAGGCTGGCAGCATAGGAGCAGGAGCGGGAGCCTTACATATAACCGTGGGTGGCTCAGTCTCATGCAATTCAAAGGAATGCGCTGAAGAGTGATCTTCAACATAGCCGGCCTCCTCTTCTTCATAGAATTCCTCATTTGAAGTACGTGTCGTCGTGGTGGTTGTTGACGGTCGAAATTCATGAGACGATGACTCGACCATGGCAGTGCGATAGTTGGCAACAAAATTATTTGTTTCCAAATAATGGCAGGATTGAAATATATAATCATCCACAAATTGTTGTAAAATTAAAGGATCGCCAGCAGCTGCTTGGGCAGCGGCTGAATCTAAAATGGAACCCTCAGAGTAATGCTCATGGGGCATATGCAAATGATGATGATGTGGATGATAGTGATGATGATGGTAGTGGTGATGATGTGGCGTTGGATGTGGTCGTTGATATGAGGCAGCGGCGGTGGCGGCGTGCTCATCTTGTGAGGCATAACGACGTATACCTTTGTGCGATTGTGACGAAGGTGAGTATATCACAAGTGATGTTGCTGTTGGTGATGTCGTTGCTAGCGTCTCATAATGTTGCTTGCTCTCCGCATTAGTATACGTTTGCTGGCCAACAACAATTTCATTTTGTTGTGAATCATCAATGGGAAATTGCTCAGATTGTGAGTCTTGAGCTTGTGTTATTGACGATTCACTTGTAACGAATTGTGTTTCAGCAACATCAACATGTTGCCGCAAACGCTCAACATGTTGATATTCTTTGAAACACATCGTTTCAATTACTTTGTCTTCTACGTGTTCTGACAATTGTTGTTGTTGCAGTTGTAATTGCGGTTGAGTTTGTTGGTGTTTAAAATAAATTTTCTCTCTATTATATAATTTAGCTTGTAATTGTTGTTGTTGATGTTGTTCTTGCAGTCGCTGTTTTTGCTTCATATCAACAATTTCTATTTCTTCAATATCACTAAAACTATTTAATTGTTTCAACAAATAATGAACATCATTTCGTTTTAATTGCTCTTCATCATTTTCATCCAAAGACGCTGCTGCAAACGTCTCTTGTTCTTGTTGTAATGACGATGAAGATATTTTCACAGTGGCAACAGCAGTAGCGGCAACCTTAGACGGTAACGATGATGATAAGGCTACAGCTGCTGCTGTTGCATCTGTAGTTGCTGCTGCTGTTGTTGTTGTTGTTGATGAGAAATTAATTTTTTGAGAATTATTTACAATTGGGTCGGTAATATACTGGTGATGGTGGTTTTGAGCCAATCTACGTTTTAAACTATCACTTAAAAGGGGCATCTCTACATATTGTTGTTGGTGTTGTAGTTGTTGTTGTTGTTGTTGTTTTTGATGATAATGTTGATGCTGCTGTTGATGTTGTTGTGAACTTTTGGCTAAGATTTCAGCAACATGTTGCTGATAATTATTGTATGCATTTATAACCGGCACTGTATTGTCAATAATTCGATTAAATTTAGCTAATGCCGTATATTCTTGTTGTTGTTGTTTTTGTTGTTGTTGTTGGTGAGATGACGACGACGCTGTAGTTGTTGTTGATGATGGTTTTGCTGCTGCTACACATGTTGTTGTTGTTGTTGTCGTTTTAAATGTTGTTATTGTAGTAGTAGTAGTAGTATTAGTTGTAATTGCTGCTTCATCTATTATATTAAATTTATTAAATTTTTGTTGTAATTGTTGAGGCACTGTTGTGACGGTATCTAATTTATTTAAATCCTTCATATTCATTCTATCCATTTTATGGCCTTTTTCACTAACATTTTCGATATCTTCTTGTGCTTGATGTGCTTGCCCACGATCACGATCACGATCATCCTCGTGTCTACTATTACTAGTTTCAATAAAATCAACATTTCGTCTTAGATTATCCATCATTTCACTAACATTTATATTCAATTTTAATTTTAATTGTTGTTTTAATAATAATTGTCTACTTTCTTGTAATAATGCGCTAGTTGTTGGAGTTGTTGCTGTATTAGTTGTAGTAGTTGTTGTTTTTGTTGTTATTAAATCGGCTGTGGTGGCATTATCGGCCACATGTCTTCTATTCAATTTTTTATTTAAACTGGTATTAGCTAAATTTCTAGTCAAAATTAATTTTCTCGACGAAATGGGTTCATTATTGTCGCTCCCCCGCGATTACCGACTATCACGGGTGGAGCGAGGCCTTCCCTAACTGGATGTGGAGGCAATTGGTGATACTGGTGACAGTGGACTACGTGCCGTCTCACGCGGACACCCACTTAATGTTATAACTAATTTTCGGGAACCGGCTTGATCACGATGTTCACATAACCAAACACCCTGCCAGGTGCCCAACGATAATTTACCATCCGTTATGGGGATTGTCAATGAACTACCAAGAAAGCAGGCTTTCACATGTGCAGGCTACAATCATCGCAAGGGGTTGGGAGAAAGGGAGATAAAAAAAAAACGTTTGTTAAAATTTCTTGTGTTTGAATGTAAAAATTCAAAAGAAATATTCAAAAATATCACCATATCATCGGGTCCTTCACATGAATGCCGATAAGGTAAACCTTCGGGAACTATTTTGTTTAACATCATTTCCATGTCGTCTCTGTAAGTAATATTTTTGGTTTTGAACAAAGATTTATTATAATATAATATTATTATGTATTAAAAATAAGAGGAGATTTAAAGAAAATTTTATTAGATTTCTACCTGACATCTGGATCCCAACTTTCATTTAACGCTAAACTCGCTGATGTGTGTAAAACTAAAAATATAAACAAAAAAGATAAACAGTATTTAAAATATTATTATTTGATATTATAAGTCCATATTAAAGTATAATCACTTAATTCATTTCCTGTAATTCTATTTTAAAATTGCATGCGAGTAATTAATAAAAGAAAAGAAAGAACCACCAGAGTATTTTGCTGCTTAAATATACATACACATACACACACTCATTCCAGTAAACAACAACAAAAAATCAGTCAACCAGCTCTATCGAACCAGCCAACCAATCCCTTGCCTTTGCAACTATTTTAACAACTCCCGAATTTTTTGTTCTTCATTCGTGTTGTTCATATTGCAACAACACCTTGTCATAAAGTAATTAACAACAACATGGGGGGTGTAAAAATTCCTTTTACGACAATATTTCTTCGCTTTTTCACTCTTTTTTGCTTTTTTCATTACACTTTAGGTTTTCAATTTTGTGTTCAACTTTAACCTGTAAACGAATATTTAAACACACACTTATTTATTCGACTCATACACACACATCAGGCTTATCCCCCTTAAGTAAATCCCAGAGATGGGTATGTTTAAATAGTATTTTTTTACCTTACGGTAGAATTAAAAGTAAAGTAAATTCTTGAAAAAAAAACTCGACTTGATTTCCTAATGATATTTGTTTACACATCCCACAGAACGGATCCAGATGAGTGAAGTGAAGTCACAAAGTCAACCTTTCAATCAAGCCTGATGCAGATATTTTTTTTTAATTATAAAACCAACATTTAGCCCGTAACTCATGCAGTGCTTTGTGTTCGAATTAGGAAAATAGGTTATGAGTAGGGGAACAGAGAGAGTAGTGTGTGTGGACATTAGATTTGAAAATTTTTGACCAGAAAAAGATCTCTGCAGGCAATGAGTTGTACATATGAATAGTCTGAATACAGAACGAATTCTGTTTGTAACGCAGTGTGCGATCGACCACAAACGGATGTGCACTGCGAGAAAGATGGGTGCTAACTAATACACGATTTTCGGAAACAAGAATCTTTATCTCGCTAGAATAAAATCCGTTGTAGTAGCAACGGAACAGTGAAACACAAGCCACATTGCGATAATGCTGTAATAAATCACGCGCGCACCGGCCTTTACATGACAGCTGTATTTCATTCGAAGTTGGATATACATACGTACATAAATAATCGGCCTTTACAACCCTTCAATCAGCATTACGACCTAGGTACTCACACCACTGATGTTGTGTTTGTTAATTTTAGACATGAGCGCTACAGTTTAAAGTCGACATGGGCGCTACAGTTTAAAGTCGATTTCAAACAACAGATTCTTACTCTTAAAGTTTTTGCAAAAAATCTGCTGAGAGGAAGTCGTCGTTTTTCCGTATTACGTCTTGTTGGATGTGTCTGACCTGGGGTTTTTAACTGTGGCCTTACATCTAATAAGTCAACACATGTGAAAAAAAATTAATCTGCCAACAGTTTAGCCACAACGGCTTGTTGTAGAAGTTGTTGCATAAATTGCAAGGACATTCACAAAATTTTTAGATCCTTAGAGAATTCATATGCTGTTTCAAAGCTAACGAAACTTTACAGTTAAAAGTGTGCTCCATGCCTTTTTAAGGGAAGAAAAACGCATAAAAGTTTCCAACCACGTTTCCCATCTCTGTGTACATATTACAATGTATCAGCTCCTGTTTTTTCTTCTTTTTTCTGTTAAAACATTCGCATTTTATTTGTTTCATTTTACAGTTATTGTTGTTGTTTTTACAGAGCCATCGTTGTTGTAGTCGTTGTATGGAAATTTGCAAAGTTAATTAATCTCAATAGAGTTGAGAATTTATCAATGTAAGTGGGTTGTACGACGCTATTGTCATAAGGATGATTGCAATAACTACATACACAATAAAAGACAATAATAACGTAAGGTAAAGAACATTATCATCATAAACTATTAATTGTCATACAATTACGTTTTGCTCAGGAGGGTGGGTGGTAGTATATTATTATGTACATTACATTACAGTACATTACGTTTTTTTTTCATTTTATTATTCATTTTCATTATATTTTTTTATTTTTCTGTAGTAATTTGGCCCAGTAGTAATGGATAAATGCGGGTATTTAGTTAATTAGCACTGTTTACTATTGTAATTTGCGTGTAAGTATGTGTGTGTGTTTTATAACTCTTCAATATCTTGGGAATTTTTTTTGTCGTATGTATATATGTATGTATGTATGTGTATCAGACTGTCTAAAGAGTAGATTCTAAAGTAAAAGAACGTTTAAAGTTTAAATTTAAAATTAAAGTCTCCAATAACACAGAAATATTTCCATGTATGGGAAATATTAACGAAATATGTATTCCACATCAAAGTCTATTTAACTTTGTGTGCTCATATCCATATTCCTGTATGAAATATTTCTAAAAGTTTTCTTTATTTTATATAAAACAAAAGGGGGGATGTAAATGTTTATGTTATTTGTTATATACAAGCGATTTTTAAAGTTTTTTTCATTCACCATTTTATTACATGAATACCATGTATTGGCAACTTCATTTTGAAGCACACCCCTAGTGGCTGGCCCACTCTTAAACATACACACATTCATTCACATTAATTAACTGGGTCAATGTCATTTAATTTCAACATTATTTAAATGAAGAGAACATATTTTGAAAATGAAAACGAACTATTAAGGTGAAAGAAAAACGGAATATTAAGAATTTAAACAGCTACCATCAAAATGTTGAACTCTACCAAAATAAAAAAAATTCAAGTTAAAGCGTACTCTTCAATTGGACGTTAAATAATACTCCCCGTCCTTTTATGCATTCCCTAACTGTCATATCCAATTCATCAATAGAATAGAAATAAATTAAGTTCTGAAATAATTAATTGCTGTCTTTAGAAAAGAGCAGTTTAACTTTAAACAGTTGTTAGGGTTTCTGGCGGCATTAAACATTAACCGACAACTGACTTCAAGGCTTCTACAATGAGATTAAGCATAGATAAGTTTAGAATTAGACAAAACTAATAGAAGAGTGTCAAGGCATATTTCACCTTTGTGGACTGTACTATATTCGGTAACACGCACATTCGAATGAAAAATATTGGATCCTAGGTATACCGACTAAGTTGAATAGACTCTTATAAGAGCCCAATATATTGGTTACAGGTTTACAACCTAACTTCTTCCACCACTTATGTTGTGTGTGTTAGTTTTACAAATGAGTGGCAGAGGACTTGCAGTTTAACGACAAATTTTTGAGACACTTTTTATGGAAATTTTTATTTACTCTCCGGGTTTTTGCCAGAAATCTGCTAAGAGACTGTTGCCAAAGTAATATTGACCTGGGGTACGTTTACACAGCAGAAGATTGTATTAGGCCTAACTGGAACTATAATTTTCAAAGGTAACAGTGACAGCCGTCACAATTTGACATACTTAAACCTACAAATCAATTGAGATACCATGAAACTCCAATACAATAGAGTTTCTACCTGAGAAAAAATTTGTGATCCTTCTGTACGAAATTTAAAATGATATCTAGTTTCAAATCATAGGTCTCAGATAGGTACTAGAAGAGCTCTCCTCTTTATCTTCATATACGCAAAACTGCCTCAACAGTCATAATACCATACACTCAAGTACTGTGCTTGTCTGCCTGTAAAACACTGTCCGGTAATCACGGAGTGTTCATGTTCATTTTCACCAGGAAATCTAAGTGTATACTATCAAGATGAGGTCACAACGACCGCACTGGCCGGTAGATACTCCGAACAGTCCATCTACTACATCAAAGTTTGAGTTTGCAGAAAAACACAGGCACAGCCATGTCCATCCAATTCAGTGCAGGAATTCAAAATGGACGACCTGCCTCTGTGTAAGTTGACAGCCGAATATCTACTTTAAGAATTTATGTAATGTTGTTCAAAGCCCCCTCGATATTCAAAATATCATTGAAAAGAGAAGAACTTCTGATCTATACTTGACTTCGCCCTATTTCAAGCCCTATTCAATATCGTGACAGTAGATTGCGAGATATTTTTTTTCAATTATTCTCGCCAGTGTCCTAAAGGAGACATTCTTAGCCAAGTTTCAATTGCCTAATGTATTCATCAGAATAATACATTTACAGCTGTCCACTGACAATTTATTACTCAACATTTTCACGCCTGCAATAAAAATCTATCCTTTACTACTGAAAATATTATTGTTTTAAAATCTATTAAACAATTTACAAACAAAAACTATTTATTCAGCACCTTTCCAAATGCTAAAAGGAAATATTTCAAAAGAAAATAAAAACTAATAATGCTAAAAGGATACAAAAATGTTTATGCATTTAAAAATAGTTTTAGTCATGGTCCAACTCTATACAAGATGATTAACGCTAACAATCAATCAGTCAGGCAGTGAACCAGGCAACCAGATATTTGCTCGTTGTTCGTCTTTCTTTATGCATATTTGACGTTTGTTTTAAAGCAATTCGGCAAAAGAAAAACAAATAAACAAATGAATGGATTTGTGTTGATAGTAGAAAAAAAAATGTTGCACAAAAATTTTTAACGGAAAAATAAATGCAATTCAATGGTATTATCATATCTATCACACATGAAATTCAATGTGTAAGCAAATATGTGGAATATTTACTAACACAATCATAAAAACATATTTTTATTACAAGAAGAAAAAAGAAACCCGAAACTAAATATCATAAATGGTAATCGATTTCTATCGCCTCATGGTGTAAAAAATATCGAAAGAATTTTCCCGGTTTCCATACATTTGAAATTAAAATTACAGCCGATGACAAGAGAAAAGCCGCATGGATGCAACGATAATGAAAGAGCAGGGAAAAATGTTGCCATATTCCTAGATTTGTAAAGTCTATAGTGATTGAATAAAATAATTACCGTTTCAATGCTTTTGTTAACGATCTGTATTAGCAAACACGTGTAAAATATGAGATATGCAGGTCCTACGAAAGGAAATAAGGTTAGATTAGGCTAGTTTGCAGATCTTTGTAAAAGAGCATGACACCACTTAGACAAAACGTTTTAGTCCATTGTGATACTACAATTGATATCCAACCAGTAGAATAAAAGTGCAGCAATCTTTATAAAATGGAAAGGTCAACAACGTCTGACTCTTCATGGCAAGAGTAGGACAATTACACTTCATTTGAAAGGCAATATTTTCCGCCTCATGCATAAATCATTGAGGAGAAACCATGTTTATCGGCAAGACTTCCAAACAGACAGCGGCCATACTTATAAGCATATACATTCGGCAAAGCCTGGCAATATTGGATATACTATTATGCTCCCAACGAAGTTCATTCTCACCGTAAAATGAGCGCAGAGTACCCAGTTGATCTGAAGTAATTAGAACACCTATGCCCTGTAACAGAGATTAACCTAAACAGTTCATCATCAATAATTTTTCCTACGATATCTTGGAGTCTGCAATAGACTGAGCTTTAAGTGGTCCAAAATTTCACTGGATAATTTTCGGCTATTCATTCATTCACTAACGGACGAATGTCAAAGGAAAAGTCTCACACACAACAAACATTGTGCCGCTGAAAGTTTAACTTCAGAATGCTCAAAACACTATAAACAGTATCTAGAAGATCAGTATAAACCATAAGAACCTTCTCAGATTAGCAACGTATTCATACTCAAGGTTAGGTGATCAGGATTTATCTTCATTGAACCTTACTGCTACCAGCTTAGCCATCTGCTACAATAGAAGGTTCGTAAATAAAGAAAGTGAATAGCTAAACTCAGCATTATGTTTATCAACATGTTGCCAAGCTCACTTGCTTGACAATTAAATTAAAAACAGACAAAAACTCATGATTTTTATAAATGCATTATATTGTTTGTAGTTTAAAGTTTGATTAGTTGAATAATTCCATTTAAAATTAATAATATTTTCAATACAATTCGTTCACTACAGGGTAGGCATATTGTGGCATATGATGCGAATAGGCTCCCTGGAAAGGCAAAGAAATAACAGGACCAGTACTAGAACCGGAACAGGGAACTGGAGCCAAACTTGGTTGACAGCTGAACAAATAATTTCTGGGACAGGGTGGTGCTTGAATTGGCGGTGATGGTGGATTTGGTGATGGGGTTGTTGATGGTGGACGAGGTGTTGTAGTACCAGGTGAGGGAATCGGATAAGAAGGTGGTGTGACAGTCGGATAAGGAGATGGTGTGGTTATGCCAGGAGACTGATAAGATTGCGATGGTATAGAGTATGAAGAATAAATTGGTGCTGCAGGTCCTGAAAAAGGCGCCGGAAACGAATTTGTTGCTTGCGCCGACGAAAAAAATGGTATCGATGATCCAAATGCTGGTGCAGGTGCATAACCACCGTATGCATGACGAGCTAAACGTAATGTATCGGCTACCGGTGCCGGTATTAAAATACCTTCTGATGGTTCCAACTGTATGGTATCGGCAGCAATGGAAGCCACCAAAAATACAATGGCATAGAACGTAGAAGATGCCATTTTTAAACTGCGCTTTAATGTAATTCACAACGCGACAAGCAGTTTAAATAAAGAACTAATGATGAAAAAAATTTTGTCACTTCATTATATACTCGTAGAATTCTGTTAATTTGTTGTGTTAAAATTTGTTTTTCTTTTTTTTTTGCGGATTCAGCAAAACAGCAAATCTGGGGCATAGAGTAAATAATATATAATTTGACAACATAAACATGAATAAAAACAATAAAGAATAAATCAAATATTGGCTAAAGCTGCGAAAGAAAGGGATGAAGTACAAAAAAAAAGTTTGTATCGAAATAAATTGAACACTGTCGTGGCTTTTGGAAGGTTTAAAATATAAAATATTTGCTATATAATGATGTGTTGAGATGAAATCTAATGATTGTTTTAAACAAAATACATGTTTCTGCAACATGTTGAGAATTTTAATTATTAAAAAATATAACTTTAATGGAGGATTCATCTATTCTCTATTATCCATTATTATTATCATTATTATGATGTCATGTCATACGATACTAATAGTAGCGAATTAAACAAAATTTTCGTTTTTGGGAAACATATTTTATAGCAACATGTTTAGAATAACATTAGAAGAAAAAAAATTAGGAAAATAAGAGTCATACTATTTTTAAGTATGTTTCAACATCTTTGTTACAATAGTATTCTTTACATTCGAATTAGGCTAATTAATTACATTAAAATTAATAATTAAAAATATTGAAATACTTTACATATTTCCTATACATACTGAAAAATGTACACCTACAGTATAGACAACATCTTAAAAAGTTTACGGAATTTGTGTCAAGCAACATGTTGCTAACAAATTACACAAAATATTCTATATAGGTTGCAATCATTTTAATTGCAAAATGTTAATAAAACTTTATTAAATTTATTGACTTGCTTTACATAATAATCCCCATTTTAAACAACGTCTTTGTTTTTGACTTCTTTAATTGCAATCCCACCAAAACAATTACCCAACATTGGTAAGTGATAAATAAGCAGAAATTTTATTTAAAAAAACATATGCTTTCAAAGTTATTTTAATTTTAATTTTTGTTGTCTTGTCACTTTATTTTGGTATTTGCAATACAAAAGATCATTGCATTGAAATACATTAACAACAATAACTGCAGGGAGAACAATAACCTTTTTTTACTTTTAATTTGCTTTTAAACAATGTCCAGCTATTATCGAACCCTGTTAATATTATTGTGGACTTTGGACTTCTTTAGCATGGTCGAAACACAATTTTGGCAAAGGGAAGATCGAAACAATGATGATGATAATAAGTGGTTACCATCAAATTTTTATTCACTAAATAATCATAAGTATTTGATTTATTATCAGCGTGGCGATATTTATAATTTGAAAAATTATGTATTCGAAAGAACCAAATATGATTGAAAATTAAAAAGGCAAATCCAAAATAGGTATTATTTTACTAGGCAACAAAACAATGTTTCTAAACATTGTATTTTTTCTTAATTTGTATTATTTTATGTGAAAGAAAAACTTTGTGAATTGTTGTATCGTCTAGCTTGAGTGCTTGTAAAACGAAAATTTTTCTATAGTCTTGCACTCTTGCAACATCGCCAGTCTATATCTTATTAATTTATTTGCCATTTTGAGCTTTGACCATAGTGACAGTGTTGCGTGTCGCGTATGGATTTTATTTAACTCTTCATTTATGTGAATTCCATTAGTTCCTGCCAGTCATACCTCACAGAATTGATCACAAAAATCACTCCAAAGCAAATACAAGAACAAAACGTATACAAAATAATTTCTTATAATTTATTTAATTAGTTTAACTATAATTATTTAATTGACAAAGAAATACACAAAATAATAATAAGAGATGGGGTGTACAAAAAACAAAAAAAAAACAAAAAGAAAATGAAAACAAGAAAATTAACTTCATTTTAATTATTATGCAAACAATTTTTGTTGTATAAAGAAAAAAAAAACAAAATTCAATGTGGGGTAAAAGGAAACAAACAAAAATTGTATAACACAACACATACATATGTATGTATAGTAAAGTTACAACAACAACAACAAGAAGACAAAAACAATTGTAGTTTTTAAACAATAATAATTTGTAGTTGTTGTTATTGTTTTTGTTGCTGTTGTCATTGTTGTTTGACGCCATTGTCATTATAAATTCTTTTAATTTCATTTATATTTTCATATACAAGTGTACGTATGCATGTAAATGAATTTACATTTGAGTGAGAAAAAATAGCAGTGTTTACATACATACATAATTGGGCATTACAATCCTTATGCTGTGTATATTAATTTTTATATGAGTGGTGGGACTTACAGTTTAAAGTCGACTTCGAACTACAAATTTTTTTCAGAAAATTTTCATGGCAATTTTATTTTTGTCTCAGAATTGTCGCCAGAAATATGCTAAACCAAAGTATTAAATTTAACAGAGCTGTTTTTGATCTTAAAAAAAGCAAATATTTTTAGAAAGGGTGTCCTAATAGTCTAGAGTAGTGTGATTCGTGATTCGTATAAAAAAATGCTACGCCACAGTGAATAAAACTGCTTAAAAAAAGTAAAAAAAAATATTCGTATTTTTTATTTTTACTGCTATTATTTTGCTCATTACTATATACATATTAGTATGTACATATAAATAGATGTTTTTGTGAGAGTATATGGAAATATTTTTTTAAACCATGCCTACTTATTTAATTCTCACTTTTTTTACTTCTCTTATTAGAGCTGCCAAATTTGATTCTTACGTTTCAAAAATATCTATAAAATCGAATATTTTCAATATGCATAACCCTAGACTCTGAATTAAGGAGAAATCCATACTAGGCGACTCAAAATACACACCGTTACTGTGATCTGTCACGTGCCAAATTTATAGCATGGCGGCAACTATAGTTTAAAGTTGACTCCGAAAGACAGTTTTTTGAGAAACTTTTCATGTCAATTCTTCAATTTTCCTCTCAGAATTTTTGCCAGAAATCTGCTGAGAGGAAATCGCCGAAGAAATATTTTTTGTATCTCGTTTTGTTGATGTTGGCTGGGATTTGAACCGAGGCCTCACATCTAATAATTAAGCTAATTAATCGATTTAGATCTTTCTAAACTTAATACCTATGAAATGTGGAGATACAGAAACATTATGAGGTAAATTGGTCATTCCGTTTCATGTTTTCTGAGCGAAGGCGGTTTGCAAATTACTTTTCTCAGTAAAACTACTCGTTGAACTACTTGTAGCATTTCATGAAGATCGCTGAAATATAACAGCTTGTTCGTAATAACAAAGTCGATCTCTTCTCTTTGAAGGAAAATAATTTTTTTGTAACGAATTTTAAAATTAGCTGGCAACCATGTTTTTATTTCCATCGTCTTTTACTGTCTTGTTACCATTTTTTTTTAAAGGATAACTCTTATACATTCGCAATAATTTTTTTTTTTCCATTGTTTTGTATACCACGTTTCTTTTCCCTTCTAAACTTCCTTGGTAGTTTTCCTGTATTCACACATACATAAAAAAATACCATATCTTGCAGCTATTTTTGTCTGTTTTTCTTCTGTTTTTGTGTGTTTTTGTGTTTTTTTTTTTGCTTTCTTTCTTGTATTTTATTATAATGGATACAACTTAAAGTAACTTAAACCAGAGAGACAAAAGCAGCAGGCTGACATACTCGTGCAACCTCTAGTATACCCCGGGTTAAACTTTCGAGGTGAGTAAACGATAGGGAAATTGTTGTTGTGTTTATTTTTCTTTTTTGCAGTTTTTTCTTTCTAAGTAAGCACAAAAACTGTTGTGTGTTAGTGTTGTTATTATTAGTAAATTTGTTGTTGTTGCTGTGTTTTGTTGTAATGTCATGTCATTGTATTTGTAGTACCATACGTATGTATGTGGTTTATTATTATTGCTGCTGCTACTGTCATCTTTTTTTTATTTTTTTTTTTTGCTGTTGTTTTTGTTGGCTGGTTCTATCTATGGTCTATGGTCTATGGTCTATGCGAAAAAATAATTGAGGTAAAAAACTTTAATAGGTTTATATGTCAATCGTTTGCATATAAGAGTGTCTGCATACGAGTATTATTATATGAGTATAAGAGTAGCAACTTTAAGTGTGTGTTGCTATTAAAAAATGTGTTTTGAATTGTAATATTTAGTGTTTTTCTTGTTTTTTGTTTTTTTACCACTTCCGGTATGCAAATTATTGTTTTTCTTCTTTTTCCTCTGTTTCCCTTCCCATTCACCTCTTTTTTCTTCGTTCTGTGTTTGTGCTCTTATACAATAGGATTGTAAAAAGTTTTTAATTTAAAATTATTATCTATAAAGTTCAAAGGAATTTTCTAAACTACAAAAAATATTTTTTTTCTTCTTAAGACACACACTTACTTACTACGTTCGTGTAAATGCAAACTATTTCCGAAGAAAAAAAAAACTCATTATGAAAGGAAGAGAAAATCTTTGCAGAAAGTTTAGAATATTTAAAGCAAAAAATGAACAAAATGTTTACTGTTTATGTATGTACTACGTATATGGTAAAAAATTAGCTAAAATTGTAAACAGTAGATAATTTCAGAACTCCAGCAGAACGGACGAATTGGCCGAACGTGGCTTCATGTAATCAAAACCTGTAAAGTTACAATTACGACTCCATTCCGTTAATACCTTGTAAACAGTTTTGGAAGCGAACAAGATAGTAGTTAATATAAGCATAGCCGAATTGTTGAACAAGCTACACACGAAGCAATATAGTGGTTGCAGCCATTACTGAGCATTGCATTATAGGCACACATGCGAAAGGTATTAACCTACGACAGATGGTAAATGATTTGATTTAAGCATTAGTTGCAGAGGCGAGGAGGCAGAGAAAACTGTCCTTCAGCTAATTGGGTATATGGCCATCGCTGCGTCGAAAAATGAGAAGCCAGCCTTGTTGATACTATGAAGACAATGTCAATGATCTGTCGAGAATGGAAATGATTTCATCCGTACTTACACTGAGCAATGCTTTTGGTACTGATTAAGCAACCCACTTTTGTCCGTAAAAAAACAAAACTAAATCGAAACCATCTTTAAAAAACTTTCATTATGAGCAAAAATCTTGCGTACATAATAACCACTATACGAAACTTTAAACTATGTACAGAACGAACTATGCTACTGAAAAAGTCACCACACAACATTATTAATGAACTTTTTCCTTACTGCATACATACATACATACATACATACATACATATATGCTATGCAGTATCAACGAACATTTTTAGTTCGCAATTAAATGTCTTGAAACATGCAGTTTCTTCTTTATTCTTTGCCGTACGTGTTTTGAAATATTTTCTTCTCTCCAAGAAACTTGGTGGTATTTTGAAACATTAAAAACAAGAAAAAACGTGTGTCATATTTGTCTTGATTTGATGGAACTTTCGTTGACGCTTATTTTTATTTATGTTCACATAAAATAGATTATTTTCAAGAAATGTACTCAAAAGAAGTACGCAGTATCAGTCGACACCGAACGATAGATTTTTAAGAAATTTATTCATGGTAATTTTTTCTATCCTCAGAGTTTTTGCCAGAAATCTGCTGAGAGGCAGTTGCCGCAGAAATATCTTCTCATATTACATTTTACTGGAGATGCCTGACTTGGAATTTGAACTGTGGTCTCACGTCTAATAAGCTACAACAAACTACCAACTGGACTACGGTAACTTAAATTTTTAAACTGGATCTCTTATAGATATTTTCTCTAACAATAATGGCGCTGTAGAAATAGTCATCTAGTCTACATATTCGTTTGAAATTTTAGTTTTCCATTCCATTTCCTATTTCACCGTTATTGGCATTATTAAAAACTATTACTTTTCTTTCTCCCCTACTCGATTCAACATGCGTTTTTCCCCTATTGATGCTGCTACTGATGCAGTAGTTTGTTTTTGTGCGTCATGGGATTCAAAGAGAGTGAGAGAGATAGCGAGGAATGCCTTCCAGTACGTGCAATGTTTGTTATGATGGTTCCATGCACTTACACACTTAAGATTCAGTACTAAATCTAAAACATATGTGGTTATGTATATACATATGTATACGTATACATACATAAAAGTCTAGGTGTGTGCTTTTTTACCATTTATGCAGGCAAGTTTTAAATATAAAACTGGGAATAAGAGAAGCATAGATAAACATGACATAAACGTTTTATTTTTGATATTTAAATATTTTTTATAATGCAAATATGCGTACCTCTGTATATACATACATATTTTGGGGCAAAATATGGTTTAAATATTTAAGAAATGATCAGATTAGCTTAAGTAAGGCAATAACTTAAAATTGTGTTTTCAAAACCCGATGCATAAAGCATTCCTATTTAATGGCTAAAAGATCTGGATAGGAGGTTTATTAAAGAAAAGATGGCCACTCTGGCCTCAAGAAAAAAAACTTAGCTTTTTTAGCGTTTAAGAAAGTAGTCATCGTTGACCAAGTCCGGTAGGTTATTGTCGACAGTTATTTGGCATCCCAAAAAAGGATATTGAAAATAGTACTCTTTATTCGCCCCATATCGATACCTGAATATCGATATGAGGCTCCACTTGCTACGTATTGTCTGCAGGCTAGAGGGAATGTTCACTCTCTTAATGTGGAGAAGGATGCCTTACGCAGCAGTTAAGACCAATTGGATCTCTTTGATATCAGAGGATCTTCTTTGCTAAGGTTACCCGTGATGGCTAGCTGCTTAGGTTTAAACTTGAAGACATAGAAGAACCAGAAACCCAAACTATTCTTCCGTCTACTGGGCCATATGATTTGAGCCTGTGGGATTGAACTATCTTTACACATACATATGCAATTGGTTATTACAACCCTTTAGTCAGAATTAAGACCTAGCTTGTCTCACTACTTATGTTGTGTGTGTGTTAATTTTATCCATAAGTTGCGAAATCTACAGTTTCTAGTCAATTCCGAACTACAGTTTTTTGAGAAACTTTCCATGGTAAATTGATTTACGCTCTGAGCTTTTGCCAGAAGACAGCTGAGAGGAAGTCGCCGAAGAAATTATCTTCTATGATAATTAAAAGTCAATCTGGGCAATAAAACCTAGGAAAACGGGATCAGAAACAGTCCCGGAATGTAAGCAAACGATTAATGTGTTCTGGGTCAGGAACTTTAAAATTCTGAATCGAAGAAATCTTGCAATTGTATTGAATCCTCGTTCAACGTGGTTTTTTAAGAGTGTTTCCACTACAATTCTAATTTTTCTTATTGTCCTTACATATTTATTGTATGCATCAATTTGTTTCTGGAAACAAAACAATTCCTGTGCAGCACCCAGTTTTTGTATTTCCATTAAAGAGTAGATAGAAAGAAAATAAAACTTTTAATGTACTTTTACAAGTGGAAATAAGACAAATTATTTAATGTTTAAAAAGTGCACATACTTCTTTTTTATTTTTTCTTTTTTTTGGCAACAACAATAAACGAAAAAAATGTCAACACAAACAAGAGTCATTCTAAAAATGTACAAAAACTCAAGTATGTCGTCACATCTCGTATGTATATATATATGTATATAGAGAAGGATGTGTATATGCTGCCAAGCGTCTCCTAAAGTGCATTTTTATACAGGCTAGTCTTCTTTTTTATGATTTTAAAACATTATTTCAATATGCTCTACAGTGATCTATGTAATCAAAACTAAAAAATAATAAAAAAACAGAAAGGGACAAAATGAGATTCATAATGTCAATACTAGAAAACTTTCATGCAAATGAATTGAACTTTACAAGTATAAATCTTAAGTTCTTGAATATGATGAAAAAAAACTTGTCAGTTTTATAGGGAGGCTTAGGAATATCTTATGGTGCAAAACTTTAAACGCTACCTTCATATTAAAAACTGTTATGATATTTGTTGATGAGAAATCGTTGAATACTAATGAGAGCTGACGTAGAAAATTCGATTAGTTTTATGCAAACTTTTCGGATACTTAATCATGAAGGGCACGACAATGAATTTAAACCAGAAAACCAATGAATTGATTAAAAAAATTGAATATTATGAGTGGTAGTAGTCGTCGTAATCTATTAAGTATAGATGTAAGGACACACGGTTCAAACGCCAGATCAGACATCTTCAGTTTCCTATAGCACTTCCTATTTTTAAATTTGAAAATAAAACAAAGTATGTGTGAGATGAAGTCGACGCAGTCTAGTAGATAGTATGTTGGCTTATTAGACGTGAGGCCACGATTCAAACCCCAGGTCAGACATTTCCAACAAATAATTTATATTCGTTGTGGTTTAATCGGGTAACAGTAGGAAGCAAAAGCATAGTAAATAAAAACAAATAGTCGATTGTGCTCCACTATATAATGCACCTTATATCGTAATATGGCATGGAGAACTAAGAAAGTGAATTGTGTGCTGCTGCAAAATGTTATTATGGAAGTAGTCGCAGTCTAGTAGTAGGTAGTGTGTAGACTGCGGATCAAACCCCAATATGAAAAAAATATTTCTTCGGCGATTGCCTCTCAGCAGATTTCCGGCAAAAACTCTGAGAGTAAATAAAATTGCAATGAAAAATTTTTCTCAAATATCATGTTGTATCTTCATAATAAGTTTAAAATCTTCTTAGGCTGTAAATAAATAATAAACCAACAGAGGCGTTGTAATTACTTTCTTCTAATATGTATATTATTCTGGTGAAATGTTATTTTAAGCAGACAGTTTTTAAATGTAAAATTCATTTTTCTTTTTTATTTTTATCATTGTTATTAGTAAATTGTCGTTTCGGTTTGCCATTTTTATAAACAAATATCTCTTAATGTTGTATGTAGTATTATAAGAACTATTAGAATGCATTTTTCTACCATAAAATTACATTGAAATTGTGAATATTAAAACAAACAATTTCAACCATTTCTTCTTCTAACTTAAGAGCTCCTTTTATTTATAGAGGAGGGGAAAGAAATTTATACAGAACCAAAATGAACAACGTTAAATTATGTATAATATGGATTTATTATCTGTTCTCTTGTACATGTAGTTGTACTTTGTATTTGTGTTTGTATAAAATATTTTTGTATTTGTTATAAAATTTGCATAAGTGTTATGTGAAAATCTCACACATCAACATTTATGTTTTTCTTTTCTCTCCTTTTTTTTTTTTGAAGAAAAAGGGAACACTTTAAAATACCCATTTACATAGAAATAAAAAAAAATAAATTTATGAGCTTATGTTTGTATGGTTATAGAAGCTATTTTCCAGCAACAATAAAGTATAAAAAAAAATTTTTTTAAATATTTGCTTTACAACCTCATCCGTATTAGAGTTGGCTGGAATGATAGTATTTTCAAAAAGTGGCCTGAACCGCAACTGAAGAGTGTACACGAATAAATTTGAACATATAGGATTTTACCTTTAATTACCGTTACTTTGTCTATGTGTTTATATAAATTCGAAATTAAAAAGCTGAATTTCAAAACCCTAGACGGGAACCAAAAGTTTTACAGACTCAGATTTATCGTAAATAAAACAAAATTTGACATTAAGAGAGTACTCTTAACCGTGGGATATAGTAGGAGCAGTAGAAAATATTCAAATGAAGAACTCAGTATCGATATCTTCCTTGATAGCCAAGCCAACTCTGAACTCATAAAGCTTCAAAGAAGCCGTTAACCTATACCAAGAACAGTATTCTGTCCATTTCATATGGGATCCTGGTCAAAGGATGATGCCAAATAATCGAAACAGTCATCTTCGGAGGAATCTGGCTTCACATCGAATAAATTGAAGAAAAAACTTACTAATCGACTATCTAAGCTGGACCATAGAGACATATTTGACGCTGTATCAATTTTCACAGGTGCTTAAAAATTATACAGACATTTCACACACCAGTTTTAAAGGTGGCAGAGCGCTCGGTAAAAAAGAAAGTCTAGTCCACTTCATATACCAATGCCCGTTTCTGGTTCGTCACGTACTTCTCTAGTCTGGCTCATTTTCTTTAAAGCGAAGCCTGTGTACTGATTTAAGGCCGCTTTCTATTCTTTCAACCCTATTTGCAGCTTATACTTTACAGGGAAGGGCTACAAGCTTTAGATTTCATCATTACTTTTGACAAGATGTTGTATGAGACCTCTAGGTGTTGTATCATCACCTGTACTATGATTTTTATTAACTTATCTCTATACAGCCGTTAATAAACCAGTTTGAAAATGAAGCGATTAAATATTCTTACGAACACTTTCTCATTTCAGGCTAAGCGAGATACAAATTAAGCTGCCCGTGCTACTTTATAATGCTGAAGCATGGGTTCTTGCGCAATCTAACGAAGCTGGTCGAAGAAAGGCGTAGAAGAAGAAGACCATAACTCCCAAAAAGATCTGGTTATTGAAACTGGAAGGGAAATTCCAAAGATAAACGTGCAAAAAGAAATCTATTCGAGATCAGGCTAAAGATCAAAAAAACGAGATTTGTCAGTTTGCTTTGAGGCGTTATTCTACCATTGAAGCCTAACGTTAATTTATGATTTAAATGGAGAATGAAACAAAAGAGCCTTCCTAATTCGTTTTAGTAAGTAATTTTGCAGAAATTTAATTCAATATGTAATCATTTTGAAATTAGAAATTCAGTTTAGTATTGTATTAATATAACAATGATGTCTAGATGTGATAAAGAGCCCTTAACTAGCAAAATATTTCTAAAGCCAAAGTAGACCAGATCCAATTAAAAGCCAACTGTTTGGTAAACAGGCATCATGATGAGCAAACAATACAAAAACTTGAAATTATTATTCGTCTATTCAAATACATTTTCAAACGTTCCATAACGAAAGGAAAAGTGTATGGAACTGCAAATGGAGAGAGAGCATTAGTGCAAACAAATATCACACAATATAGTTTTAAAGTGCAATTGATTGACTTTCTCTGATTGAATACTTCTGGCCCGACTAGCTCAATGACTTACAACACGTACAGGTTAGTAGAGAAGAAAAAGAGGGAAAGATGAAAGAGTAAAAAAGAAATATGAACAAATACTTGACTATAAACCATGACTAATTTAATATTTGGTTCCATAGCATAGCATCGCATCGCATCGTATATGATTGTGACAGTGTTAGCAAATAGGTATTAAGTAGCCTGCAAGATTATATGCGCAGTGTTAGTAGTTTAGTTTAGATTAGACAAGCAGAACTGTGCAGGGATACAGAGAGCTTATGCATTTAAAAGCAACAGCAGCAATTACAACAATAACTACAAAGACTATAGATCCACTTTAATTATTAATATCAGCAGCAATAGTGGTAGTGGTAGTGGTAGTGGTTGTAGTAGTGAAAGAATGGCAGAAGAAGAACAATAAAATAAAGCAGCAACAGCACCGGCAGCTGCATCAACACAATCAATTGAGGTCGAGACATCAATATTGATTTTTTTTTCTGCTTGTTCTTGTTATAAATTCTCAATAATATTGCTACTGTTGTTGTTATGGTTGTTGTTCTGTTTTGCTATATTTTTGAGTTTAAATTTGTTGCTGTGTAAATCAAAAAATTAAAGAGTGTACACGAAATAAAATGATAATTTTATCGCTATCCACAGATTCATAACACAATGCAAACTGCAAAAACGATCCACTACGGGGCTGCTTTTAAAGTATAGCACATGACGCGACCAAACCATAACAATTTGTGTAGAAATTTGTTTTAATGTTCTCTCTACAAGTTAATTAACTTTACTAACAACATCACTAGAATTTTCATAGATTGATACCGCTAGCAAGAGAAACAGGGTGGCAAACAATTACTGCAGTGATAAGCATTTGCTGTCGCTTTCATCTTTTCCTTGTGGGTTCCAATCTGAAGCAATTCTAGTTATATTGTTAGCTTGCTTTATAAGGATATGGAGGATATGGCCGTAGGTATTCAAGTAATGTTGTTAGTTTGCTTTCTCAGGGCAAAGCCGAGCCGATCGCCAGATTTCAGTCGTTATGTTATTGAGCCCTTATGAGACATACTCCAAATCATATCAAAGCTTAGTTGATGGAAAGTTTTCTCAATTGAGGTCTGTGAAGCATAGAGGCGGTAAGCGCTACCACTCTACAGATTGTTCCATTATAACACCTAGGCTGATTATATGGGCGATGGTGAGCTTATGGGACCTGAAACCATTCTGACTTAAAATTGTTGTTACTTTATCGGAGATGGTTGGTAGTGAGGTAAGTAGGTAAAGCTAGCTGAGAGAGGGTACCTAAGTAGAGGCCTCTTAGAGGCATCTAAGAGACTTGGACGGACGCACGACACATAGGGCCCTTCGTGTTACTATAGTTTCCGCTGCCTCCTAGTCTCGGAACCAAGAACAGCTCGTAATCTCCTATCGGAGATACTTTTGGCAATTTCGAAAGAAGAATAATGCCATGCCATGTCTGTGATATCGCAATTTTTTTTTTTAGAAAATATACGTAAACTATGTTACGAAAATCATGATGAAATGAAAATTTATTTTAAAAAAGTATTATAGTTGAACATCGTAAAATTTTTTCCGTGTTTCAACTTTAGCTTCATATAAGCATGAGTATACATACGTTGTAGTCGATGCTATGCTTCTGAAAAGGTGCAATTTATGATGTAGATAAGTACGGTTGCAGTAATATGGCAACTGTATTTGCATTGAATAGCATGTTTTTTTTTCTTTTTGTTTAAAAAAAAGACTTCAAGAAATTTTATTTCTTTTAATTTAAGTTCTTTTGTGTCGACATAATTTGCAGAATATATTTTAAATATTATTTCTTAGATAAAAATCATCGTAATGATGAAAACAAAGTTCAATTACGTTCAATAAACAATTAATTTTTCTAGTGAAATCTTATAAAACGTTGAAAACATTTTCATTTCAATTTTATAAAAGTTTATAATAATATTTCCTAGAATAGGGAAAGATGAAAACTACGTTTGTTATTTTATAATGGTTAACAATAAAAGTTAAAATAATTAATTCGACATTATTATCGTACAGTAAGCAAGTTTTTAATCTTTTAATTAAGCAGCATCTACATATAAAATAGACGGGACTATAAAATTGAATAATACAACGCGTAGCACAGTATGAAGTTCGTATACGGTACAGCCTTGTTACTACCAACAACGCCGGTAGCGCCAATTGGTAATCAGTACGAACGACCGGCCTCATTGTCAGTAACCAATAGAATTAGTATTTTTGGCATATTTCCACATGATCATACTTTGCATAACTGCTATTGATAGCCAGTTGGGTAGGATTATTAGCCTTACCCTTTTAGGGAATTGGCGTGACATTGGCAGCTTTCCAGAAAATGGAAAAATACCGATATAATATGAAGCACGGAAAGGCGTCGAAGAAACCTATGACCAAAGTTGAAATATTGTTCTATACGCCTCAGAAGACTTACTGATGATGAGATCCGTAAGGACTACAAAACCAGGTGACTCCGAACGATTGGATAGGGGTTTCTTTTGAAAATATTAAAGTAAAGAGAAGCATAGTTAAATGCCAGGGTCCCTGCACAAATTTCTTTAAGACTTTGGGACAAATAAAAACTATGTTAGGTTTTGTATTTCAAAGTCGCCATAGGCTAGTAGGTTTTGTATTGGCATATTAGAAGTTGAGCCACGTTTCAAATCCCAGTTTAGACATCTCCAAAAGAACTAAGTATGAAAACAAAAATTTCTTCGGTGATTTCCTCTCATCAGATTTCTGGTAAAAACTCTCAGAGTAATTAAAACTGCCATAAATAGTTTCCCAGAAAATCTGTCGTTATGAGACCAGAATTTCGCAGCAGAAATAAGTGTTTCGTTCCATCATGACAAAAACTATGTTGATAGCACTTCGCTGGAAAGTTTTGAACTTCCATTTTAAAATCATATAACCAAAAATTATTCACAATTACCCATGGACTATACAAAGTAACGATATTATTAGAAAGATTTACTTACTAAATACAATGCTCATAAATTTTAGGAATTTAATTAAATTAGTTAAGCAAACCTAATCATTATTTATAAGACCATTTATATTAAACATAAAACTAAGCACAGAACATAAGTAATGTAATATTTAATATTGCTCATATATGTATATGTATATATAAATTCATTAACATATTTCTTCAATCATTGTTATTATATTGACAAAAAAAAAACAAAATTAAGAGAAAAAAAATAGAGGAGAAAAACAAAAATTCCCATTACATTCATTATATAGTCATTATTGAATAAAATCTGAGACTAACTAACCAATAAAATGAAGAATATCTTGTATAATAAAAATAAAAATATAAACCGATAATATTTTATTACAACAGCATAAACATAAAGTATAGATTCATAATGAACAAAAAAAAAACAAAAAAAAAAAGAATATACGAGTACTTATTTATAGAAATTCAAAGTACTTTTCTTCTTAAAACTACTCCCCTACTTTTAACCTATTTTATTCTATAGAAATGTCCATATATGTATATACCAGTGTGTCCTTTGCAATTATTTATGCAAAAAAAAAAAGTAAAAATATTTGTTACCATAAAACAAGTGAGTATGAGCATATTTGTATGTCCGGTGCCAGATTATTTTTTACTTAAATGAATTGGAAAAATATTGTCCAAAAACAACAACAACAACAGCAACAAAAACAAAAACAAAAACAAAAACAGAAAAGTATGTAGAGCAAATAGTGGATCTAAAGATGAGAAGAATATTTGCTTCAAATGAAAATTATTTTCAAATAAAATCTTTCTCATCCTTAACGTTATTGTTGGAGAGTCTGTCATATTCCCAAGTGTATGCAATTTGTTTTTGTGCATTAAAGTTGAGTAAGAAATAGTTTTTAGTTGCGAGAAAAAATGAATTAAAAGAAATAGTTTATAATGTGGCAAGAAAGAATTCGAACAAAGAAGACCTTACATACTAATATATCACTGCTACGTATTTGCAAGTAGAGACCAACAAAGAAAAAAAATAGTAAAAAAAAGGGAGTTGAAAACTTAAATTGTTATGCTGGATGTGCTAGAAAGTTCAGTTACACATTCGAGTCAAATGGATCTAAAGGGTAATAATATTAATTGAACATAGCTTCTTTGAAATGTGATGTTTAAAGCTTTGATAGAAGACCTTACATAAATCAAACTATTCTGTGAAAAAATATGGAAATTTTAAAGTTTTATTAAATTTACAGTGGGTAGACAGACCTAGACTTGCCTTGCAGCACCAAACATTTATCAATCATATGAAAAAAAAATCAATCGATACCATTTTTATTAGCAATTTCTTTCCTACGGTAACCTGTAGAAACAAAAGTTTACAAATGCTATTTGCAACTCTTTTAAATTAATAAATAGCTACGCTTCTGCCTATATTAATACATTACACGCTCTGTATATGTGAGCGTTCAAGTATTTCCGGTGCGTGTTAACGCTTATTTGCATTTCCTTTACTGATTTTCCACTTTTACCTTTTCTCTCTCTCTCTCTCTATCTATCTCTCTCTCTCTACACCACACCACACGCATACATACATACATATAAATTCTTTGCTAAATATATGCATATGTATGTATGTATACATATCCATTTAGGTATAATAAATATTGTGTATGTGTTTAAATATGATACCATCACACCAGTATGAAATTTATATTTGTTTTAACGACGTATTTTGTTTAATTGTTCTTCTGATACTCAACTTACACATGCACACACACGCATTCATTTATTCACAAAGTAATAAAAGAATACCTTTGAAGAGAATTGAATGACATATGGACAGACACGACATGGTTTGAAGAGTTTCAAGGATTAGATTAAAGAGTATTGTTTTAAGGATTTAATTTTTTTTTTCTTTCATTTTCTAATTATTTGATCGAGAGCCTTTAGTTAAAATCATGTTTGTCGTAGGAATCGAATTAGGCATTAATTTACTTGAGTCTCTCAGGAGCTCTGGCCTGGTAAATTTGCTCTTTTCAAAGCGCATATAGCTGCTGGTTGTGATACCACCTGAAGTCATGCTTAGAGCCAACTGACAACTCCTGGTTAACTAAAATCGACAAAAAAAAACTATCAGGCTTCGCATTAAAGCCTGGTTCCTTTCAAGTCAAGCTGAAAATTCAGTCTGAAAATTTAACGGATACTACTGAGCAACGATAGCTCAGTTAAACTTTCGCGAAAGTATTGCCAAATAAGAAAATTTCTAGTCAAGCCAGAAACGAACACTGGAAAATGAAATTTCTTTCTTGTCAACTAATCGCCAGATGTCATTAGGCAGCAAACAAAATCTTTTTTCATGAAAGCTACAGAAATTCGCTTCGATTCAAATTCTTTGCCTTCGAGGCTGAAGTGGCACTTAACAAACCCTTTAGCTTTATAGCAAATCAAATTCGACACAAACTAATTCCGTTTCTTTTTCCATTTATTAAAACAGTTAATGTAAGTACAATTTTCCACTTTTTTTTCTTTGCCCTTCTTCTCTACCTTGTCTACCTTCGTATTTTATTCGTTTCTTTAATATATTATATAAAATTTTTTTTTATTTCTTTCTTTAACTTTATTTTTTTTTCTTTCTTTCTTTCTCTCTTGTTATTATGATGGTACTAAATTTATGTATGCATGTGTTTTTAGGCCATGGAATCTTGCAGTAAAAATTCACTTATAAACCTACACACTCTTTCTTTTTCTAACTCTTCTTTTGCCAATGTATTTCCGTCTTGCTCTTTCGTTTTATAGAAAGCACTTATAAAAACACTTGATACAGACAAACCCAGACAGACAACAGAATTGGTTAAAGTAGAGTGGCATAAAAGAATAGAGTTGTGTCGAGTTGGGTTTGGGTTGGTTTGATTTGAAGTGGGCTGGTGGTGCTGGTGGGGCTAACACTGTGCATGCGATTGTAACTGGGTTGAGAGATAGGGTAGGGATAAAGAAATGGGTATTTATGCGTTTGTTTGCACAGTTTTGTAAGCGCGCAGTGACACAATTTCTATATTTTTATTTTAACCTTAAGTTAATTAAACAAGAAAAAAAAGAGCCGAGAAAGAAAAAATTCAAAACTAGGATATATATTTGGTAGTATACGAAATAATAACAATAACAACAATAGCAACAATAACAAAAACAGCAAATAAAGGAAGTAATTTAAATAATTGCTAACCGTAGAATTTGTTAAACTAAACGAAATTTTATCGAAGGCATAATTTCAAGCGTTATTTATTAGTTCACAACTGATTAGGTTTTCAAAATTTATACACGCGTATGTATTGTTGGAAAAACTAAAGTTTTGTAAGTCATGTTTAGCAATAACAATAGTCATAAGCGAGAATACTTCAAAATGGTCCTAGAATCTTACACTAGAATTTAACTTTTGTTTTGTTGTCTAATTTTATTAAAAAACTGTTACACGCTCTTCCAAGAAGAGCAATAACAAGTTTACCATTTGATATTCCAACCTCCTATGTTTAAAAATATTTTGGAAAAGGAGCTGCTCAACTTTGCAACTTTTCTTTTGTTTCGGCTATAAGACGTCAGTTAATTTTTTGAACTTGGTGGCCAATTACTGTTGCCAAAACGTGGAATAATTATTTCTATAAACTTCTCAATTTGTAAGGCTCTTACTACATAACGATTCCTAAATTTTAATTACATGCCAAAAACAAACTAGGTTGTCATTACGCACTGGATCGACTGACCATGCTGTATAGTAAATTATCAATCAGCATTTAAAGTCTGTTGCTTCTGCATACCTACTTCATTGTATATAACGACCCGAATTTTATTATTGCAGCAAGTTGGACTTTTTATACAGTCTCTAATTAAAAGGGTCTTTATCATTCAAATTTCTGCTTCGGTTTCCCTATTTGGAACACATCCGAAATGTACAATTTTGCATAAATCAGGCTGAATATGGCCGATGGCATGTGTTCCGCTGTCTTCGATGGGAGCTGTGATTTGTAGTATATTCCCATATACTTAAGACTTAAGAAAACCCCATAAGGAAAAACCTAACAGGATCAAAACGCATGATCTTGGTGGTCAGTTCACTGCCCTCAAATCGCTCGAACAGAATATCCAACGTAGCAAAACACGTGAAATTACATGACGAGTTGAAATACAATTGTGAAATTTAAGAATTAGACAGTAACTAAGAAACACTTTTAAAGCCACTGCCAGTGAACCATGGCATGTCATTCTTTTGCCGTTTTACAACTTTTCATAAAAACTTTTTGACAACAATTGATTTAAGAATTCTTCAACAAAGCATCGAATGTTTTCGAAAAGAATAATAGAAATAAAAGGAACGGCAAAATAAAATGTGTTGAAAATTCTTTTTAAATACTAAAAAAAGGGATAAATTTATCTTCTTAAAACTTTTTTTCAAAACAAATATAAAAAAAGAAAGAAACTCTCAAAATAAAACTCTAAAAATAAATTTTTCTAAATTTTAAAATGTTTTATGCAAGTAGGCCAGAATAGTTTTCTTCTTTTACACTTTTCTTTGGCGGCTGCTGCTGCTGCTGCTTACAATAATGGCACAAGAACAACAAAAGACCATAAAAGTTACGGCAACAAATGTTACCCCAATGCTGTTGTGTTCTTCGAAAATGTTGAATATGAATTTAAATTTCAACTGCAACAGCATCAGTTGCTCTACATGCAACTCTCAATTCCCAGCATGTTTCAACATATCACACATCCGTTTTTCATTTTGTAGTTGCATCCTTTTTGCCTGACTTAATACGGCCACACACACCACAACTCTAAATCCAACTCCATTCAACTTTGGAAAACAGAATCTTACAGAATTTTAAGGGTATCGGTGGCTAAACGTTTAAATTAGTGATGAAGTGTACATTATCATTATTATGAATGTTTTTTTTTCTTACAAGAGAATACAAGAGAACGTGGTTAAGCTTTTTTGATCAATGATGTGTTATTAAAAATTTCGCTTTGGTAACTAGTTTATCATATTATAAAATGAATTTATTTAATATTTTTACAATCCCTACAATTTCTATAATGTTTAGATTATTATTATTATTATTGAACAATATAAATTCATATACTTTTGAAAAAACATTAGAAGGGGAATGTCAATATACAATATTTTAGTGTCGCCATGATCCATGTAGGGTATTTTCCAAAGGTTGAAAACTTGAAATTATAATTCCAATATAAATAATAAAAATATAATAATTTTTGTATAAAACAATGGCTGTTTGGGTTTAAGTCTCGTATGAAGTGTATTTTATAGGCATGTAAGCCAATATCCTTTACATAATATATTCCTCATAGTCTTAGGACAAGGGCTAACAGGATGAGTGCGATGGTAAATCGACATTTTGACATTATCTCCTAAACTCACACATTTCTTTGTATTCTTTGGATGGTTTCAAATCGAGAATTAAATAAAATTAGTGCGATCAATAGATCAATAACTGCTCGAATTACTTGCTAATAAGATCGATTATTTTGGACAAAGTGCTCTATGAACTTTGAGAATAGATCTTTCTTGTTCAAAATAAAATTCCATAATTTGAAAACATTGTTCCGCCGTTAAGTTCTAAACTTTAATGATTAGCCAACCTTATTGAAAGGAAATAGCAATGCCAGTTTAACATTCTCAGCTGTCAAACTGTTAGATATCGATAGTTCTAAAACCTGCCCTTAAAATAAAAACATCGGACATAACCTCTTCAGGTAATTTAAATAAGTTTTTTTTACACAACTTCTGATCTAATGATGTAATTGTAAAGTTAAATTTTGTTTAAATAGGACAAAGCATTGTCTTGATATTGAAATAAATATCATCTGTCCTACCAAATACAAATCATATTACCTGACAAACGTAAATTATAGTCATGTTTGTGATATAAAAATTCTAATAAAATAAATACGCATAAATACTTATGCCAATACAACGAATACGTATTTATCTACAGTGGGAGGCAAAAAGTATGAGAACTGTTTGGAAAAAAAAATTCATAATGTTTTCATAAGGCATAATATTCAATAATATTTTAAGTGTGTAAGTAGTAGGAAAGATTTTTTGTTTCCCAGTCATACACCCATGCCATACACATTTGTAAAACCGAGTGAGTGTGTATACGTATAAAATCGATTTACTGACAATAAAATTACAAAATGCACAACAACAACAGCAATAACAACAAATAATAATGAATAAGGAAATAATAGAATATAACATTTCCAAATAATGACAAACTAAATAATAACAAAAAATCAACAGACAGACAGTCAGTCAGTCAAGCGGACATACAAACTAAGTAATCATAATAAATAGCATTTAATCAATATTTAGTAAAAATTAAAGAAAAAAGAATAACACGAATGGAGAAAATGTTATACAATGACCTATTTTGGAGAAAATAGTTTATAAAAATAATTTATAATCAATTAAAAACCTAAGCAAAAATTTAGATATCAAAACTGATTACAATAGGGAAAATTTCTTAAAAGGCTTTATTGGATAAAATATGAATTTTAAAGAAATCCGCAATTCATATTAGTATATCGCAGTAATGAAATGCACAGTATTTTGCTGTAGGAAGTTTAAAAAAAAAACCTGGTAAATTCTGATATATGTCTAACTCAGATCAAATAAAAATAAATTGTATGTATTTTAGTTGAAAGATACAACTGAAATAAGTTTATTCCAAAAAAGGAAATTAATGTGGGCTTTAAAAATTAATATCAATTAGCATACTTTAATTAAATTCGTATATTTGAAAGACTATTTCCATATTTGAAAATAGAGTGATCTGCTATTATTATGTTCGAAACTGTATATACAAACACAAGATATTTTTTATTCTGGTTCTTTTATTTTTTTTGGAAATTTGTAAACTTAAAATTAAACATTTCGTATTTGATTTGTTTCACAATATGACGACGACGACGACGACTTCATTGTCGTAAGATTTAATGAAAAACGAAAAAAAAGAGAAAAAATACAAAAGAACCCTTAAGGATATTTAAATGGCTGTTTGGCTGAAATTCACTAACAGTCTAGCTGAATGAATAACAACAGCTCACAATGTACACATATACACGTATACATATATATATATACATACATATAGTGAAGGCATGTTTTTGACACATAAAATGTTTTAGCACCGGTTTTTTCACGTTCTTTTTGTATTTCATTTAATATTTTATACACAGTATACGATGAGATTGATTGCAATTCGTTTTATGTTTGTATTCTTGAAGGATTTTGATTTATATTTGATTTTTCCTTTTTTCGGGAGTTTTTTTATTTTATTATTTTCTGCTGAGTTTATAGGTTCGTATTTTAGTTCTGCATGGATATTTATTTATTGCATTATTTTTATCATGTGATAATATTTATTAAGCCTCACCCTTATGAAAATATCTATACATACATAAGTAACAGTATGGGTGTTAAAAGTCATATTTCTATGTGCATACATATGTATATGTGTGTAGGTAGGTAGGTAGGTAGAGGTGGCTGTTCATTCATGTGCATATGGACGAATTATTATAAAAAGTAAAAAAACTCTTTTGAAAAAGAACAAAGCAAGGCTGTCTGTAAAATAAGGTCAAATTTGTTTTTAATATGTGATTGCAAAAAATAGATGATGCCAGAAATATCTGAAACGTGGACTAGTAGCTTGTGATTATTAACAGAAAAACAAACAATCAAATATTGTTTGTACTAGTCTTGTTTATATTTTAAGAATTATAAACACAAAGGTAAGGAAAATATGTCACATATGTTTCTATACATTAATCTAATGGCTATTTTGCTGGAGTACTAGACAAGAACTTGAAGTTTAAACCTCAGCAGTGATTTTAGAAAAAAAAATGTAAAAAAAATATTCTCTGTACTCCTCCCAGAGTAGCTAATTGTCATTGAAAAGCTTTCCAAATCAATTGTTCGTCAACATTAATGGGGTTTGCTGTTCATCAATAAATTTGATAGTTAAACCTTAATGGATCAAATGGCCTCTGGATTAATCTTAATGATAAATACACATTTTTTTGCTAAATACATCACTTTAAAATACTTTTAAATTTTTTCTTTATTGTGTAACCACTGTAAGTTTGGAATTTATAACAATGGTCCCACCCAAAACCATTGCTGTTTCCTTTTATATTTTTATATAAAACTCAAAGGAAATGTTTTATTTTACAAATAAATGAACAAAATTCTTTATAAAAAAGAAACTATTAAGAAAAATAATAAAAGGCTTTTTATTTTTTACATCTTAATGATGCTTATCTTCTAAGAATTTTGCTATTGTTCTTTATAATGTACATATGTATATATATATATATATATGTATATGTATATCAATATATTTAAAATTTATAAATTAAAAAACAAGAATTGAAATTTACTTACTTTGCACATGACATAATCCCACTGAAAATTGTCCCAATTCAGGCATTTGTCTTAGAATTTCTTCGGTAACTAAATGAACACCTCGATGTTGTGGCCGTAAATTGATTTTGCGTTGAAACCACGCTGAACCGATTTGTAAGCCTGAACCGGAAGGACCACCGCCGCCGCCACCACCGCCTCCTCCTCCGCCTCCGCCACCACCCCCGCCTCTGTGATTGGAAGAGGCCATTGTGCTATTGGACGAAGAACTGCGTATATTGCTGTTGCGACTGGCGCTTTGTTTAATATTTGACGCCGTTGTGGTACCGCCGCCGCCCCCGCTTTTACCGTGTGGATTCGTGGTGATGCCGGTACTGTTACTACGACGACGATTTGTATTATGGCGACTACGACTGTTGGCAGTAGTCGCTGTACCAGTAGCACTTGTTGTTTGTTGTTTTGAAGTTTTCGCTGTTGCTGTATGGGAGGAGGAAGTGGTCGCTGTTGCTGTTGCTACTACTTTAGATGTTGTTGCTGCTTCTAGTGGTATAGGTGCTGCTGTTGCTGCCGCTGTTGTTGGATTCAGTTGTAAATGTAGATGTAGTTGTTGATGTTGATGTTGATGTTGGTGTTGCAGAAGCTGTGGATAGGTGTGGGCAGCAGTTAAAGCTATTTGTGAATTGATTTGATCTTGTTGTTCTAGTGGTGATGTTGTTTTTGTTATTTGTGATTGTTGTTGATAATGATGTGTAGTTGTTGTTGTTGTTGTTGTTGTTGTCGATAATCCACTTACAGCGGCAGCAACAGTAGCTTGTTGTAACGTTTGATTTGTTGACGTCTTGTCTTGTGTCGTCTTAATTCAAAATGTACTCTGTTCTATTTTGAATTACGACGCTCTGTTACTCTCTCTCACCTTCTACTCTCTGTTCTTTGCTCTGACACACTCTCCGAATCTCTATACTTTCTTTGTAGTTCTTAAATAAATTTAGCTCTCACTCTGTCTTGGTCGCCGTGTGAACAGCTGTTGTTGTTGTTTGTAAACAATTAATTTTAATTGCTTTCAATTCTTCACTTGTATTTCCAATTATAATTTGTAGAGTAATTCTATTATTGAAGCTCTTTTTCCGTTTATTTTTATTTATTTAAATTTTTCTTTTCTTTTTTTTTATCAGGAATTGAATAGAAAAATAAAATTTAAGAAAATCCTTTACTTATTGCTTTGTTTCTCTTTTTATTCTTAGTATTTCGTTGCTTCAACTTGAGTTCTCTAAAAAATTTCAATTTTCAATGCACCAACATGTTTCTTATTCTTAGGTTTCCTATTTTGTTTCTTTTTATTCAGGGTTTATAACGCCGTTGCTATTGCCTTTGTAATACTTTTCACACCTATTTTCTTTCTCCTTCTATTCCCTGCATTCACTCCAATGTGAAGAAATTTTTCTGGTGATGATGCTGCTATTGCCGTTGTTAGTTGTTGTCTTAAAAATTCTTACTTTTTTAGTTTTGAGACGAAATGTAAAGAAAAAGAATCATTCTTTACAATTCTTCTGGGGAATATAAGCCAAACACCTGCAATAGGAAGAAGAACAGTAGAAGAATTAGATGAGATTTATGTGAATTTATATTTATTTTATTTCATTTTTTCTCTCTTTCATTGTATTAAAGATGAATTTGTCGATTTCGTTGAGAAAATTTACAAGAAACACAAAAATGTACACTCGAAAGCCTATAAATTTTCTTCTCACATTTAATGTTTAAAAGATTACATTGGGATAAATATAGAAATTTTACAATAGTTTTCATATGCCCTAAAAGGAAAAATTGTTTTGTTATTTTGTTTTTGTATTCTATATTCTGTATGTAAGGTCATTCACTAATTTACTTTAATTTTTATACTAAAAATGAATACGTTTTTAAAATCGTAAACATTTTTAGTTTAGTTTTTGGTTTAGTCTTCAACCATCTTTAATGGCTTGATAGTTTAGTCCTAGTTTGCTTGATATAGTCCCTAACTAATGTTTTGAAGTATGCCCAAATTTTTACATGCACACTCCTTATGTAGTAAATAATTCATAAAACAAAACAATTGCAAAGGAATTAAAAATGTATATTACTGGGGTATTTAAAGATAATCGTTATGTTTGCTCTTAAAACAAAAACAAACAAAAACTAAATATTTCATATTTTTGTGTTTAATTAAAAACTGAAAGCAAAAGAAATGTTAAAAAGAAAACAAAATGAAAACTAAAATCAAGAATTGTTTTAATCCACAGGAATACGTATTACAGCGTGTGTATTTGTATACTTTTTGGATTACAATACAATGCCAAACATGTTAATAATTCTTTATTTTTTGTTCATTTCGTCCCACCTAAATCCTTTGCCCCTCCATAGCTGTAAAACGTTCCAATAACAAATGCAAGTTGTTTTACAAATTAAACGATACACATGCAGTTCAAACCATTCTGTTGCCGGAATGGGCAAAAAATAGAAAAGGATAAAAAGGATCAACTATCATAATGATAAAATAAATAAAACGTGCAAATTCACTTTGTTTCGTTCATAACAAATATTATTTGTTGTTGCTTTTTATTATTATTGTTTTTGTATTATATAGTATACACATACACATACAAACGATATATGTACATATATATGTATGTATGTATATACGTAAAGGGTGATTTTTTATATTTGATTTTTTGAGCATTTAATCTCACGTTTTGTAACAGTCGCCGTAAAGTCGTCTGTGTACACCGGCAAACCAGCACTCATTGGTAAGATTCTGTCCGACATGCTAGAAATACTATACCAAAATTGAATCTTACTGATGAAACCCCTAGGGCGTACCTGCAGGCAATGACATTTATATAAGACAATGATAGGCAATTATTTATCGCCACAAAATAAAAATTTCTTTCACTCCTGCAAGTGTTCTATATGCATCCGGCAAAATCGGATAAAAAATGGACATAGTGAGCTGGATAACCAGAGTCTCAAGGATTTCGAAACAACTTTCGATATGGTCCGGTAACTTTTGAGAAAAGAAAGCTGCCATAACTATTGGGTCCACTAGGGCCAAAAAAAAATTAGGTTCATTAAATCGGAAAACTACTGTACTTCGTTCTCTATTTATTATCATTGGCACGAGTTTTAAACGAAAACAAAATCGGTTTGGATTACGACCGCGTATAATTGATATTTATTTCGAAAAAATACTCATACGCACACAGAGTTAATTACGAAAGGACTTACATTTGTTGCCTGCTAAGGTCAAGAATACTTTCATTCTAGAAGGGCTTCTATTCACTGATTCTTCGATTTAATTTTACTATACTGGTGTTAAACAATATCCTAAACATTAACATTATCAGCTGTCAAGCAACAGTTATCGATCTGCATAGTTCTCATGCAGATAAGAAAACACACAATAATCCCTTACATACAGACAGACATATAGATCCATATAAATGGAGTATCTGTTATGAAACGTCAAAAGAATTATAAAACGAAGAACTGCTACAGCAGGAAAATTAAAATGCACAATTGCTAATTGCGGTAATACGACTTGTACACACTTTGGAAATATTTATAAGGAATATAAGGATTTGATTAACGTGTTTACTGTTTTAAACGAATCGGTATTATCGTTGTACATATGTTTCTTTAAATTTATTTTAGATGTTTATAAATATGTACATGCCATGTACGTTTACTTAAATATACATACATATGTATGTATCCATGGTGTTAATGTATAAGAATTGGGTTAAAAGTGTTATAATATGAAAAACAATGAACTTTGTATTTGCTTTCCTATAACCTTTTTATTCTTCTTCTTTCTTTCCACAGACTTCCACAGACTTTTTTATTCTTTGTTTATGCTACGTTTCTATTGTTATGTATTTGTTGGTTTATTTTTTAAATTTTTTTTCTTCACTTTTGAGTTCAATTTATGTCTTTTTGTTTTTGCTTTTATTTGTTACCACGTCTTTGGTAAGTCATTTTCATTGTTATCGAAGTTCCGAAACATTTGGTACTGCGGTTTATTATTTAATTTTTTGTTCTTCTTCATTTTCCTGGTATTTATTAAATATTTAAAATATTGACATACATTTCTAGGCCAAAGTCCACTTCTTCACTAGAATTGTTTGTACGAATTGTTATCGAAATTCTATTGACATTTTTAAACGTAGGACCATTTTTTTTCCTCTTCCGTGGAGATGTTTTATATATCAGAGAAGAACCATTTCATTCTTAACAATAAATTGAGAGTAAAGGAAATTGAGAAAGGGATAGATATTTGCTTGTATTTCAATTCATTTTTTTTATTGTGTCGTATCAATAATTAAAACCAAACTATATTACTAAATCAAAATAAAAAAGAAGAGAATGTATAAGGTGTAATAAAAAAGAAATCCAGTATTATTGTCAACAGATGCCTTCAGTAACATGTCAATCGTACACGGTAGGCTTGCCGTCAACAGCATACTGTAATAGTAGCAAATCATTTCATCGATACTTTGTTAGCACTTTGCATGGACTTAATATTAGGGTTAGAAGTTTACAAACTGTAATATCTACTTATACGAAGCAGCAGAAGCATATATTTTTAAAATAATTAAAAATAAGTGGCAGTGGACACTTGTACTATAATTCTACAGAATCATCCACGTTGCACTGTTCATTGTGATTACTGGACACAGCCGTATTTCCCAAATCGAATTCGAAAATTCCCTATACCTTACACAGCTATCGCCAATATTTTACTTCACAAGTTTATTTACAACGATTTGGGATAAAAGTATTTTTTTTTTAATCCAATTACTTAAACCCGTCAAATAACCACAGTGAATTTAAAATAATTTAAACGAATGGCAACCCTAATGAAATAAACCAACCAATGTATGTATGTCAGTAAATAAGAAATTCTAAAAAGGAGTATGAAAGAGTTCAAATTATACCATTTCCTTTTTGAAGTCCTCTTCCTAAAGAAAATGAAAAACATGAAAAACTACAACAAATTCGAGGAGGACTAGAAGAACAAGAAAAAAAGAACACAAAAACATAAAACGGTAAATTTGTGGTAAAAATAAATAGCTAGAAACCAACAGCTAAATTTTTCTATTTTTTTTTTCTTCTCGTTTATCCTTCATTTTTTTTCTATTAATTCTTAAAGGTATGCTTAAAAAATTGCAATTTTGTAGAAAAAAAAAACCATCAATAAACTAAAAATCCATTTGAGAAGTACAGCAACAGCAAAGAAATAATTCAGATGAATAAATTTATCAGCTTGAAAAACTATATGCAAATGGTAACAAACAATCGAAAATGGATTTTATTTTTTTACGAAAAACAAAAGAATTAGGAATAATGAAAATTAAAAAAAAAATCATAATATCAGTACAGAGTTTAAACATGGCGTGCGTATAAGATGTAATGATCGGTTTTTGAAAAGTTTTAAATTAGTTCACGTGAATAGAAACTTAATTTTTTCATCAAGTAAGTAGTTTCAAAATCGCTTTCCCGGCAGTCGAAGTAATCGAGTAGTAAGGATTATGATTACAGATATGGTCAGACATGTGCATCATTACAATGCAAGTACTACCTATAATAACGCCTCTGTAAATGGATGTGAGGCGGATAATTAAAATTTGTTCGAACAATGTACAAGAAAAGTACGGAATTTTTTTTATTTTCTTAAATCTATTTCAAATATTTATATTGCTGGCGTTATTATTTAACTCCAATTCATTTCCAATTACAGCCATTTCTTGTTCGTTTTAATTTCTGTCTGTTTTTAGTACAAAGCAGATAGAGAGATTAAAAAAAACCAATTCACTTGTTACAATACAACCAACTAGAGAGATACATATTCCGCAAAAAAGCTATTCTGAAACTTTCATCCTTTCATCCATGAACTATATTCGCTAGCTGGTGTTTTGTGTGTTCCACTACTTCCATTTTCACTTCAATACACACATTCCGACAAACATGTACGCAGTCCTTTGGCTACTTTTTATAATTTTTTTCTTTTGTTTAATGAAAATTGGAAAAACAAAAGAAAAACTTGTGGTTTTTTTATGACCAAAAGTAAATGAAAAAAACGTATGTTTTATAGTGTTGATGATTATAAATGTACTATACTTCCAAAATTAGTCGAATTAACAACGCAAACAAATTTAATGAATAAGATTTAAATCTAAACGTGCAAGCAAAGATGTTGGATTATTTCTATCTAGGTTTTAGAAAAACGGTACACCCAACAGGAGATTCTTTGTTAAAATTTTGACGGTATTATGGTAACCATCTTAGAATCAACCAACATAGAATCTTCAAGAAACCGAATGAAAGCAAAGACAACTCATTGGAAAGTATTAGACATTATTTGTTTTTTAATCGTCGATCTATTGGCCTGATGGCTTAACAGAATGCCAATGTAATCAAAATATGTCCTCTACTGTGAAGACATTTACTGTGATACTTGAGGTGATTAATAGTTATTATCTAATAGATTTTCATGCGAGAAGATTGGGTGTTTCGCATAAAAGTAAAGAATTACTTCCTCTGTCATTGTCGAATAATAGAAAAAGGATACACTGAAATAACTAGTCGATCTAGCTCATTTTTATGATTCCATTTGTACAAGTTTCAACAGCATGCATAGATAGAATGTTGTTATTGTGAACATTAGCCATTTGCTGACGCATCGAATGTCTTCCGAGCTCAACAATTTCCTGTAGACAGTTTACAAGCGTCTTAATTAGCTAGCAACGAAAAGATTTAACAGATCTTTCTTTTCCTCAGATAAAACAATAATATTGAATATTAAGCAATCATTTCATAAAACTCATAATAATTTTAATATTTTTAATACTCTATAAGAGTTATTTGAATTTTATTGTTAATATTTATCAATTCTCATCCCTCTTAGTTTTCCATGAACTACTTTTAACAGCTTATAACACATTCATTCACGTATGAACATAATAACAAAAGTTGTTTAATATTTTCCACTGATGGCACTTATAACACTTTAAGTGTTAATATGGAGTATCTTTATGTATGTATGGCATAAATTTGTTATATTATTATTCTTTGGAAGTATTTTCCTCAAAACAACAAAAAGAAATTATAAAAGAGAAAAGAAATAATAACCACAGATAATAAGCTTAATAACCCCATTTATGGTGTTAATATTTTGAATTTTTTTTGCAATGTATTGACTGTTACTATAAGAAATTACAATTAAAAACGTTTGTTTTTAAAATATTTCCTTCCGACAGATTTATTAATTGCACAATACACTTTCCACAATAAATTTCCACTTATAATTAAAATTTTGATTTTAATTAAGAAATTTATTGATAAATTTATAGATAAGGAAATATTTTTTTTTATTTTACAATAAAAGGCAACTAACTATTCAAGCGAAATATATAGATTAACGTTTGCATAAATAATGTAAAATATTTTTTAATATTTTCCAGTACAATTTCACTCAGTTTAACAAAAATGCACCCGCATATCAGTCAACATTTACGCAAACATAAATCTTTCACAAATATCAACACATTTACAATAAAATCTACCTTCCTCGTATGTAATTATTGCGATGTTTAAGTGTTATGTGACAAGTTTTTGTAATTTGTTTTCTATTTTGAACAGTATTTTTACACGTAGAAATCGCGTAAGAAAAATTGCAATCGAATAATTGTGAATTTATAATAACCGGAAAATGCCAACGATGAACCATAGGTTGAATGCCCTATGAATGTTATCAACTGAACAAAACTTGTGAAGAAAGTGGTTCAGGAGTTTTTGTAATGGATTGTAAAATGCTTGGGAAACTTTCGGAATCAAAAAAACCCACTACAGATCGATTTCCACCTATAGACCACTACTAAATCGCAACAAATTGACCAATTTCTGAAGCGAAAAGCAACTGATGAAAGGTGGTAGTTAAAAGTCGTAAAAGCCTATCAAAAATATTGTTAAAGAAACTGAACAAGGGTTGGATGTGCGTTGTTGTTGCCCTCCGGCGAAACTTCCAACTTGCTTCTAAATTAGTCAACAAAGGACCATTTTAAATAAGAAACAAAATTATTTTAAAATGTAATCAATCGAATAGAACTGAGTAGATATATTTCACCTGCATGGAATGATTATAACTATGGGTCAGGTTAGGATAGGTTCAAAAATCTAGGTCTTAATATATAATCAGGGGGATCAAACTTTCCTTAGAGGAAATAAACCTGTGTCTAGAAATAATCTTGCTATTGCAGTAACCTTTATATTAAAGAACTTAGTCAAGAATGTCAGTAAATCCGACTGTTTATGGTACAGACACATGAAGAGAAATATAATCTATTCATCCTCCTTAGACCAACAACTACTGCAGATGTCATTATGGCAATATAAATAGCTTATTTTTATGCAGAAGTTATAATTTATTTTTCTAACACCTTATAGAACATATTCCTGAGAAAGTTTTAAGCGCCACACCTGAACAAAACTGCATTAGATTTCAGACATTCAAATGAATTGATAATCGATTTAAATAGACCGAACGCTAAACTCACTGTTCTCTTATCATATGTACATAGTAGGTTTAAATATATGAACTTTGTTTTTCTTCTAGTTATTTAATAAATTAACAAACCCGAGTGCAAGTTCAATATTATTTACATTAGTTGAATAACGCAAAAACAATTGTGAATCAATTATATTGAGCGTCTTATAGAGTGTTTATTTAAACAACAATGACATACAATTTCCAATTGAATAAATTCATTAAATCAAATGGAACATAAGAAAAGCTCTTCGAAACCAATTTAAAGAAACAAAACACAAAAAATTAATAGAAAAAAATATCTTGCGGCTGGTCCTTAGTCTGTCCATACTTCGGGAAACAATATAATGCCTGGAATACCCGTAAGGGAAACTTACGTATTTTCACTTATTTATTTACTTTAAAAAATCACAAAATATGTTTAGCTTTTCTTTCTGTTTAATAAACACATTAACTGTTTTTGCAATAGAATTACTATTTTGTTTTATTATCAGCAAACTGTTCTTGCACACTTTTTACTTTTGGTTCACTATTAGGGATGATACAATTGGTCGATAACTGTATTGGTCACTGAGAATAATAACACTGAACGAAAACAGTGGCATATGAAGACTAGAACACTAAAAAAACAAGTACTTTCTTTTAAAATATATGTCAATAATATTTATTATAAAGTTTAATATTATTATTAATAAAATATTTGTTTACATAAATAAAAAGAGAAAATATATTTAAAAAGACTTTTAATAAGCGTTGATATATTCATTCACAATAGCTATGAGCAGTTACTTTTTTTCTTATCATCAGTCCAACATCTTTTAGCCAGGTATTACACTTTAAAGCAATTCAGCATTCTCTTAAATAATTTATATTTTTCCTTTTTAATTATATATTTTTTATTTTACAATCATAACTAATAAAATTTCTATATTTAAATAGTTTTTCTTTGCATTTATACTCTCACTCATTTACATACACTCTTTCCTTCATTTAACTCTCTCTCTCTCTCTCCTCTCCTTCTCATCTCTTTCTGTTTATATATGTACATATGTCTTTCCCAAAGTAGTTTTTTCACGTTTGCTTATTTTTTCCTTCTGTTATTTTTATTCGTTGTTTTTATTTACTCGCTGCTTTCAAATTGCAGGACTAATGTCAAATAATTTTCTTTTTGTGTCAAAGGAATGTGTAAGGAATACTTCAAATTTAATACACACAAGATTTGTTTTTTCTTATTTATTTTTTATTTATTTATTTCTTTTATTGATAACAAACGTATGTATATTTCACTTGAACAGTTCTAAAAACGAAATATTTCACTTTATCACTTTAGTTAACTGATGTCAAATACAAATTGTATTCTTATGTTGCTGTTAAACAAAACCGTAATTGATTATTGATTTGTTGAACATGATAATAAAATAATAATTTAAAATTATTTCTTCTTTTTTTATTTCACTTCACTTATGCACTTTTATCTTACTTATTATTTATTGTATTAGTCCTTTTATTATACAAAGACTAAAAGGAATTCCTTAAAATTATTGCTTCCCATTGAAAACCCATCCTACTTATTATTAAAGGGGATATACAACATATTAGTTTATTGATGCCCCGGTTAAATGAACTTCCTAGTTATAGACGAATTTAATGAGGTAATTCGGTAGCTTATTAATGCACCGGTAGTGTCAACGTACTATCGTAGCGACATTGGACTTATCCAAAGCGTGTGATACAATTGGCCATGCTATGTTAGTAGATAATATACTAAACATCATTCTGCCTAATGATAACAAACGTTGGCTTTCCAAGTACTTTGGCGGTAGATAAACATATTAAAAATTAAGAGGGAAAACTTCAAAATAGCCTAAAGTCAACATGGATGTCCTTCAAGGGGTATACTATCCCCAACAACGTCAAATTCTTCCTTCACAGATGACTGCACGATGCTCTCAGCAGTAGTAGGCACAGATAATGTCTACTTCAGAATCACTTAACACCTTCTATCTTATATGAAGACCACGCAACGCCGGTTTAGACTCCTTTTCTAAGGGACACCAAATATATATATGTATGTAATGTATAATGTAATGCTGGTAGGGCGCCATCAACTGTATCAAACATAAGACAGGAAATCAAGGGATTTCTCTAACAACCAGTATGGGCAGAGACTTACAGGAATTTACACCAACAGACCGTTACGGACTTAAGTTGATTTTACACATTTCAGATGGTGAGAGATTCCTGCCCAGATAAACTATGTTGCCTTCATGATAATGGGTCAAACCCAACGTAAAAGTCGCTAAACAACAACTAAAGACTAAAATTGCATTGCGCCATAAAAGAACATACGAAACTAAAGGTGAAAACGTAATGCATTAAATACACACAAGATCACAGGCTACCGACTACACGACTACCCAACCAATAAATGTCGCCAAGTAATCAGCTAATTAATTTTATTTTTAAAGGTTCTTTAAAATATATTTATTTAAAATTTTTAAATTAAATGAAAGTTTTTTCCATATTTATTATTTTTATATTCCTTTATAATAGAGAATAATATTCAACGATTTCAAAATATTTAAATAAATAATAGGAATGGGAAAGGGTTAAGAATTGACTTTTTAATTGCCAAAGTTCAAATCCAAAAATAGCTTCTTACAAAGAAGAAAACTTCTGTTGTTATTATTGTAGTCCTTTGCTAAGTTTTTATTTTATTTTCTTCTTTAAGGAAATGACTACCATGACGATTACTGTCATCTGCCATTAAGAAGCAATAATAACAACAACAACGACATTGGGAGCAGCAAAAAATAACAGTTACGTTGACATGACACCAAAGAAGAAAAGAATTAAGTTGAAAATACAACTAATGACATTTCAAAATAATAAAAACAAGAAAAAATAATTGAATTAGATATGAAAATAAAATAAAATATAGAATTAAAATTACTATAAAATGTCTAAATAAGTATGTATGTGGATACATATATATGTGCAATAATAAATTTTTATTTTGTAATTATTTATTAATATTGCGTTTTGATTTGTTTTTTTTTCGTCTCTCTTCCATTTTTTGCAAAGTAAAAATGCAAAAATTTTCTCTTCTGTCTTAAGAAGGGAAGAAGAGAGAGAGAATGTCGTTTGGTATTGTTAGTTTTTGTGGCATTTTGTGTTAAGCTAACTAACGAGTTGTAGTACTAGGGAGAAAGAAAACAAACAAAAAAAGTAGAGCAATTGTGGCGAGCGTGCGATTTAAACGAAAGGCGGAAACGTGCCGAAGCAGAATAAATCGAATTATTATACGAAACTTACACTCACGACTCTCGTTTTATTTCACATATACATATATATATACATATATGTTACAGCTGTATATGTATGATGGTAGTAGGTCGCCGAGTTTTTTTCTGCTTTTTTCACATTTAATTTCTTGCCTTTTTTTAAGGATAATGACTATTTTTTTTCTTTAATATTTCATATGATAAAGTAGTGAATTTTTTTCTTTAGGATTTCTTAACGAATTTCTTTATTATAATATTTTTGCACAAGCTTTTGTTAGTTCGCTTTAGTAAATATTATGAGATAATTTTAGGAATAATATATTTTTTTTTAATTTTCTTTTATAATTATTTTAATATTTTTTTATTTTTGAATTCAAACTTTGAATACTTCCTACTTCCTCCTTTTTCTGTGACTGTTTTGTAGCATTTCACTTTTACAGGAGAAAAAAAAAACACTCATTCACTCACTCACTCACTGCTTCTTTTACTTATTAATTTTTATTTTTCCTTTCCTTTTTACTTCTTCTTTTCTGCTTTGTATTTATGTTATTTTGACTTTTTGCTATCCTTTATTATTCTTTTTTTCTTTAATTTAAATTTTTACCATATTTTTATTGTATTGTTTTTGTGAGTGTATGATGGTGTGTGCCGATGATACCATTCCTAAATGTATGCTACTGTGTTTTAAATTGCGACTGTGTGACACAATCATTCACAAAATTTCACGATTTTTTTTATTCTTGTTACAAAATCAAACAAACACTAAACAACTATTACATATATTTTCTTGCTTTTGCTCTCTCTCTCTCTCTCTCTCTCTTTCACTTTTCCTCTATCGCTCTCTTAAACATTTTTAACTCTCTTGTTTTATCATGTTTTTGCTCTCATTTCATGTGGTGCTTGTTACCGTTAAACATTGTGAATGATTTTATTTAATATATATTTTATTGCTGTTGTTGCTTTTTTTTACAAATTTTACTTGACTTGGATATCTTATTTTCATAACTTTAAATCGTTATAGAATTTTATACACAGTAACTCGTTAGTTGCTTTATTCTCTTTTACTGTTGTATCCTTTTATTTCTATTCATAAATGTTAATGTTGGTTTAAATGTAACCACACACACTTGCACACACACGCGCACTCAAATAGTAAATAGCAAACAACAATAATGATAACAACAGCAATATGATTATGGTTGTTATAAATATATGGGCCGCGTAATGATGGTACACAAGACGATAATGATGTTGTTTGTGTAGTTAATTGTTTTGCTGGCTGACTACTTGTAGTATAACTTCACTTCAACTCAACCGTAATGTTGCTTTACTAGTGTTTAAGATTCTTAGTTGTTCTTCTCTCTCTCTCTCGCTCTCTTTTGTTTATTCTCTTTCATTTATTCATTTATTCATTTACACTTTTCTCATATTACCATTAACAAAAAAAAAAACAAGGAAAGCTTATTCACACATACACAAACACACACTCACTCACTCACTTGCTCAGTGATACTTACACTCGCACAAAAAAAAATAACACTAAGAAAAACACTAAGAAGAAGAATTAAAAAAAATGAATATGATATATTGCCATGAAAATTTCATCACCATTTTTCCATAACATTAAATATCGTGTTTTCCTTAGAAATATCCATATTTTTCATTTATTCATATTCATTCACACATGATTAGATATTTTTTTTAATATTTTTATCATCCTATTGTATTTATTATTTATATTAAGGACAACACTTTTCCCTTTTTTAACTTATTTTATTTTGTCATTTATAATAATAATAATTTTTCTTAAAGTTTTTTTTTTAATCTTTAGCTCTATAACCGTTCACTCTACACGTATAATAAAAAAAAACGCCAACTTTTTTAGACGTGTTTCCACCTCTTCGTTCTGTGGTGGAGTGTAACTTGAGATAATTTGTAACGAGTGCAATAGTGGAAAATTCATATACAAATAAAAGGATATTTTTAAATTTCAACACACATAATTTTGAAGGATAAAAACACATGTGTGCTGCGCTGCGGTGATAAACGTTAATAATAAACTTCAAAAATTCAAAAGCAAATAAAAATGAAATGTTTATTGTGAATATTTTTTTTCTGTGTTGCTGGTTGTTGTCCAAGTTAGTATACGTACTTCTAAAAAACAATCACAATAACAAATTAAACTCATTGATGGTTTTTTCATTCTTGTAGGAGATTAAGCGAATAATGTAACTTTATGAATGTGTGTGTACTTATAACGTGGTAAATAGAACTCCATTCACAAAACTGCATTTGTATTAAGATATGTCAAAGGATACATTTTCTCTAAAATAAAGAATATGAATGAAGATAGTTTTAAGGAAACTCGTAACTGTAACTTTACAGGAACTTCTAGTTTGAAAACTTAAAGATTCCCAATCAAGGGATCCTTGATGTTAGGTAAATGTTGGATAGACGACTAGGCTGAGTTGTACACATTTACTCAAACATACATGCCTTGACAGCATTGACTGGCTGTTTTTAGTCTTCAGAAAGGCGCTATTGGATATGTTTTTCTAAATGGAGTATTCCGGAAAATGAGATACTAAGTAAGCTAGAAGGATCAGCCAAAGGATAAAATCTTCATGGTGGATTAGAATCTACAGACTGTTATGGCTTGACTTAATCTTGGTATCAAAATAAAATGTGCTCTGAGGACAAGAATGTATTCCTTTCTTTGTGGAAACATGGGGCAGTCTGAAATGTCTGAGACTGTACAGCATATTACTGAATATACTGTCCCAGCATTCACAGCTTCTGTTACGTTTTCTAACCTGAAAGGCTTGATCGCTGGCACTAGTCGGGTGCGATTGAGGCAACATCTACTACGTATCGTTTGCAGACTGCGGGGGGATATATCAACCAGAGTCACAAATCGTATTACCGAGTACACTAAGTTGCACCTAACATGTCAATCGCTTCCAATTGTATCAGTCTGATACCCGTTGGGACTTATTGCTATACGGATCGAGATGAGATGGGGCTGAACCTCGGTATAGAATAACCAGAAACCAAGCTATGCCACCGTCTATCGGACCATAATAATAGTTGTAATAATAGTTGTATTAAGAACGGAGGTTGTAACAAAAAAATACAATACGTAATTTGCACTTTTGAACAACAAAGACCAAACAAATCTTAACTAATTTGCGTAGCATATCTTCGTTTTTCTTTCTTTTTTTTAATATCCATACAACATGCAGCAAATTGGGCAGGGCCACAACAATTGCAAGCAAAAATGTTCATAAGTCCATTAAATAAGAATAAAAAATTATTTACAAAAATAAGAAAAAAATTAAATTCGCGCCCAAATTTTTTAATACATACAAGGATAACCAAGGATATTTCGAGTACTAAAGTTACAATACAAAAAATTCCTTTATTTCGTGAGAGGGGAGTGTGATTTTATTTTAGCACAGTTTAAATTAATTTCATAAAACAAGGAGTGCCTCTTTTTAACTGGAAATGAAAGTTACATCCTTTACAACTCCCGTTTTGGTGTTGTTGTTACAGTTGTTATTGTCAATGGTTTTCGGATAATGTTCATTGTTTTTCTACAATTACTCATATGTTGTTACGCTCTGCTGTTTGTAAGTGCCAAAGTAATAGAGGAGTACTTTACCAAGCGAGTATAACCTCCAGCAACAACTAAAACACGAATATTAAAATGTGGACTCATGTATGGTATAGTGGACTCATTGTTTGCCATACCATTGATTAGATGAATGAACGAACTAACGAATGGCCTGCTCTAATATTGTAAATTTTTTTTCCTAATCTTGTCCTTTAAACCACAACAAAATACAAAAAAAGAAAGCTTCATAGGAAACATTTAGCAGATTGTATAGGTTAGTTACCCTATAAATGGTTTTAACGAAAATTAGAAAATGTTTTAAATATTAGTCTTTGAACTTTATCGCATTATTACTTAACTGACAAGTGTGTTGCGTTCATTGCCTTTTTGTTACTGTATTTCAATCGCTGTCAATATATTTGCTTCAGTTCCAGAGCCATTATATCTATTCGATTCCACTAACTTCATGAGACACTGGACAGAAACCGTTGGCAGCCCTAAGGATATTTAATTGATTTCTATCATATGCTGCATATAAACTCAATCTACGAAACAAATGGAGCATCAACTAACTATTCCATGACTAGCTCATACACAAACACTCCGTGTGCGTAAAGCAGTATGAAAAAAATACGCAATTGTCCTTTAAAAGCTATTAAACAGTATATGGTGCGCCTGTAGGGTAAAAACGGTTTACTAAACTCGTTCATCACAGTGGAAAAAAAATGAAAGGATAATATTAAAAATGTAATATTGTCATGCTGTGACACTCCTTCAATATTGTGTACATGTACGATGTATGTATGTATGTTGGTGGCAAATATGAGCATGTGTTTGTGTTACTCTCTTTTGTTCACTGTATATGTAAGTGCGTGTTTAAAAGTATTTATATGTAACGCTACATATGTGGGTGATTCCATAACAAACTGTAAGAAATAAAGTATCTCCAAATCAATGTAAAATAACTCATATATGTGCACACATGCATACATACCAATGTAGTGATATTACTTACTATCATCCTCGCAGAGAAGTTTGTTTTAAAAAATTTCTTTTTCATTTTGTGCTGGCATTTGGCGGTTCGGTTTTCAACACAAACAAACCATCCATCAGTATGAAAGAGTGTTGGTGGCATATTTGAATATCCTATACTTGTACACATACTTACTTACTTATTACATACATAATTTAAATGATATTTTTAATACAATTTTTTATATTTTTGTCTTTAAGTAGCTCAAACATGAATATGGAAAAAAAAGATGGTCATTTATTACTATTCTTAGGGAAATTATACAGGGTTATTAATCGAAATTGACGTAAGGTAGTGGATTGCGATTCCTGGCAAAAACTTTGAGAGTAAATAAAAGCTTTCCTGAAAAGTCTCTCAAAAAATCCGTCATTCGAAATTAACTTTAGACTGTAGGTCCCGGAATTTAGATTGGATTTTGTACTCTTAAAGTAGCACCGTTTGAAGAAATTACTTTAGATAGGAAAATAATTTGTATAAGGACAAAGCCTAGCAACATGCAATTAAAAAGATTCCCCTGAAGCTTACATCTTCTGGTCAGAACTTGGCGCAAAGTGATTAACGCCTACTCCTAAGTCAATAGAAGGTCTTAAAATTCAATAGACACCGTTTTTTTAACAGTAGCAACAAAATGGCAAATAAAGCTTTCAAATTTCATAGAAAAATAATCAATTTGAAGCGGAACACCACGCCCTGTATATTTAAATAAATCTTTAGCAACATCGTTAGAAAAGAAAACAAAACTCTAGAAACACAAATACTAACAGCTAAGATGGACAGGTCTTTTGCCATTTAACAGTTTATTTAAATTTCAGTCTACTGCAAGCAATCGAATTAAAACGTACGAAAAACGTAACGGCTAAAGATCTTTAAAAAAAAATAGATAACTTGTTGAGTTCGAATTAAAAAAAATAATTTTTTTTTTTAAGAAAAAAATTTAAAAATTGTTAATATTTATTAATACAAAAAAACATGAGTGACGATGAGGATAAGGAATTTTTGGAACCAAATCCAGAAACAGCCTGGCTAGAGTCCACAACAATTGGAGATTTTAGAGTATGGCATATAATTGCATTTTGTGTTGGTATTTTATTAAGTATTGGTGAGTTTTAAATAAAAAAATTTTCAAATAAAATATCTTATTTAAAATTTAAATAAAAATTGTTTAAAGTTATTATGGTCTGCTGTTGTATACGCTTTCGCATACCACGCACGAAACAAGAAATCGAAGCTGATTATCAACGTAAACAGATAACAAAGAAATTTCGAGAAAAATTGCAACAAATTAAAAATTCGGAAATGGATGATATGGACTTACAAAAGGGTATGTACTATAATGAATATGTAGGTGTATGTATGTATTTAAATTTTAATAGTTTTTTTATTTACTGTGAATAATGGTCACTGTGAATATTTGGTGAATATTTTTACTTAATTAGTAAGGATTTGTAAATATTTTCCTTGAAATTAAATTTTCTCTTACCTTTTTCGCCCACCGTATGTTATTTTAATTTACATTCTGTAATAAAAGTCTTCATACAGTAAAAGAAATTTTAAAATTTGCTTAAAATACTAGCAGCTTGGGATAGAAAATTCAAAACAAAATGAAACATATAGAAATCATCACTCCTACTGACAAAAATATGGGACTATCCATGTGTAAAAGTTTTTATTGAAGCGAATTTTTTACAAACATAATTTTTTTTCAATAGAAAGCAACAGCTAGTAGTTACTTCATGCCAGATCTGGTCTCTAAAGTATAAGCACCTGGTAAGACACTTATGTGTGATCTAGTGTTTCCTTGGTGGACAATATTTCCCCTTTCGTCAGTCAGTACAAATACTAGGCATTAGTAAAGACAATTGTGAATGGCTTACTGGTATCCTGATGAGATATATTTCGTTTTTCACTAGACGTTCCCATTGTTGGCAGCATAGGTATAGCATAGTCATCCTATTAAACATGCAGTAAAACCTTCCTTTCCATTCCGGGTTAATTAACGTTTGCTCTGATTCACCGCAAGCGACTTATCAAAACTAGTTGTCAATTAATTTGAAAATACGTCTCCAACATATGTTCTAAACCTAACATATTATTATCTAAGCACTATAAGCAATACAAAAACTTAAGCAGGCAACTTGGTTGGTTAACAACATAAAGCAACGTACCCAGGGGTTCACCACAAGCGAGAGATTTCAAGACCATAGTCTAGTTGGTAGCGTGTCAATCACATTTCTGTATCACATATCCCATTTGTGTGAAGACTTTTATTACAAACTGTAAAATATAAATGAATATCCCTGTTTAGTAAAATATTAATGTACGTGTATGTATAGGCTATATATGTGTGTATGTATGTATGAAGCAATTTAATTATTTTCACTGTATTGCAAATGTGTTAGTGTGAATGACTATGCATGTAGTCTCTCAGTATATATGTATGTGTTCAGAGACCAAGCCCTTGTTGATTTTTTTAAAAATTGTGATAATTATCTGGGCTACTTCAGGCATTTTGGGTCACACTATCTTTACTTGTATGCAAAGGAAAGGAGGATAAAGGACAAAACAGAAGAAAAACGTGTTGGATTTAATCGATCATTTTAAAATAGTGGCAATGGCGAGTTCAAATTATTTTTAGGCTTCAAAGAACTTACATTAAACGTGTGTACATGTACTTATACAGTTGCGGTCATGAATTTAGCGATAACATTTTTTATTCTAATAAAAGTAGACATTTTTATAAAAAAAAATAAAGAAAATTCTTATTTGATACAATCATCACTTACAATTATTGGCCACATGAACGATGAATTGTGTTATATTTGGTTAACGCCAAGTGACTGACATAGGCATAGAAAATCATTTTCCAGAAAATGTTTTCCACCTACACCGATTACTGTAGAAAACCTTAGGACAGGTCCATCTGTCGTTGCCTGGAAACAAGCTGATCTGTGAACATTTAATGTGTGTAGTAGTGAGGAAACTTGCTTTGGTTCTATTCGGGCAACTTTTACATTGAAAAGCATTATTGAATTAGCTTTAAAAAAATTTCAGAAGTATGGTATCCTTTCTAGTTGTATATATAAAATAAATTTCCAAGTTTAATACGCCTTAATATAAATACATCTAAATTCCATATCATACATAAATAAATACATTAATTTCCTCTTTTTTTTTCTTAACAAAATTTTATATTTCATTTGTAATAAATTCTATATTTTTTTATTTTTTCTTTTAAAACATTCCTTGTAAATATGTAAATAATATCAATCTAATCTTTGCCAATCCTTTTATTTTAATTTTTTTCTTAATTAATTGGATAAAAACAAACTAAAAATGTACTGATTCTAATCGAAAATAATAAATCTCTTCTATGCCTACTCTCTAAAACTATTCTAAAACTATTTTTCATTTAAAAATAAATCATAAAATATAAATATTACTACAACTACTACTACTTACTAATACAACTACTGCTCACAGCACTTGCTTACATTAAATTGGATGAATACGATGAACCATAAAAATACACACATATTTTAAATAGCAAAAGGACCAATAGTAATACATACAGACAAGGTAATATATGCCATATGAAAGCACTTATACAATAATTTATAATATTTTTATTTCCACGTAATATAGTTTCTGATTATTATTGTATTGTTTTTAAGCTAATATAAATAATACTTTTATATGTATGGTCTTCTATGGTCTTTACATTACAGCTATCGAATACATACAAACACATTATTTGATAAAACAAGACAGCAGTGCGGAGAGTGTAGACACGGATTCAAATAAGTTTAAAAATCACATTTCAACAATAGATAACATAAAGATTTAATATGATAGCATCAAAGGAAAAATTAAAATCTTTTTACATTTTATAAGAATTAAAAACTAAAAACATAACTACTAAGTATTAATAATATGTATTAAAATAAATTTAATAAATAAAATTTTCAATAAATAATAGAATAAAAACGATTTGTTTCTTATTTATTACAAAGCAAA
>QOCX01000009.1:702199-766682 GCA_005959815.1 Sarcophaga bullata
ATAAAAGTGCACTTTTAGAGACAGTTTTGATTTACATCTATTACAGAATTCTAAAGTAGACAAGTTCAGAATGAATATGTAATAAAATATCTATCAAATGGATGTCACGGTTCTGTTGACAAGCCGTTATTCTTTTCATAAAATTTTCCATGACTTTCTCACAAATATACCTCACCTATGACGCGTTATATACCTCGGATTTGAGCACATGTTTTTTATCTGGTTTATTCGTAAAAATTTGACATTTCATAAAACCTCCGAAATCGGAACACACAGTTAAATTTCTTGAGATAATTTTTTGGGTTATACAGACCCATGGGAATATTACCAACAATATCTAAGCTCTTTGCGGAACTTTTTACATATAATGTAACGGCAATTTTAAATGTGAGATGGTCAATCCGGATTATCAATTACAATTTACGGGGAAACAACTCACAAAATTTTACGAAAATTTTATTTATTGACATTTTTCAAGCATACGACAAGGTTTGGCATTAGGGGCCTAAGCTAAAGTTACCTATGAATATACATACATATATATAGTGCAGGTTTTTTTATTAAATAAGCTTAATTTAGAAGTATTTTCAGCCAATTGCAGTTGATGCGCCACAGCTTTTTTTTCTAGAAGAGTTTACACCTAAAGAAAAATGAATTTACAATGAACAAAAATGTGTTCTAGTGACGTTTACATTACGGAGGGAAGCTCACTACTATCGCTAATGAAATAAAATAAGTGAAAAAATATTGGTTTATTAGTGAAAAAAAACTCTTACCTGAAACTGGACTCTACAACATAATTACCTTCGAAAACCAATATAGGTTTATGCCATTCAGTTATAAGAAACTGTCAAACTTCAAACAAAGAAAATATTCAGCCAAAAAAAAAACTGTGATTGATTACAGGACCACCTTGGTACATCGAAAACATCTACAACGCTCATAATTGCGATTGATAAATATTCCAAAAGATTTCTGAACAATTCGTGGTACATCCAAATATTGCTAGCATGTAACATTTTAGGTTCTGCAGATTCATTTAAATAAGTGAGCTACTGCAGCTCTCCATCTCCATATAAAAAATATATTTACATTCACAGGTACATTTAAACACGAAAGCTTACTTATTCCTACAGCTGATCGGATTTAAATAATTTTATTATTTTTAGTTTCTACGTATTAAATAAAAACTTATTTGTATATTTTATGATGCATACACAGTAAGTACGTGACTTGGTATTAATTTATACTTACAGTTTTGCTTATTAAACCTTTTGTTATTTTTATGAAAATTACTTTCAAATAAAAATTCTGTTGTATTCAGTTTCAATTAAAATGGGACAGCTGTTTGCTTTCATTGTTACATTTTTTTTTTCTTCGTTAGGAAAGTTTTGGATTTTATTTTTATTGATTTTTCTCTTTAATTTTTTAACAATTCTTCTTTTTTTTCATTTATTTTAATATATTATTGAGTTTTCTTCGTTTTTTTTGTTGTTTATTTTTAGGTTTGTTGTTTTGTTTGATTTTTCACAATTAAAAAATAATAATACAAAAAAAAAAGAACTAAAAAAAACTAAAAATAAAAAATTAGTTTATTACAATAATTTTCTTTTTTTTTTCTTAAGGGGTTAAACCACATTATTTAGTTTGTTTTTTTTTTTAACTTAAATATTTAGTGTTTCGTATGTTTGTTTTTGTTTCATTTCTGTTTGTTTTTTATTTCGTTATTAATAATTTTAATAAGACAAGTTTTAACTTTTGGAATACCTTTTTGAAGAGAGTTTGAGTTTCTGTTTTTAAGAATAAATTGGCGTTTCATTTAAGATTTTATTTCCAAATAATGGTTCATTGATGATGATTTTTGAATTTCAATTTCTTTCATTATGGAGAATGTATTTGTTTGCGTACGTTAGTTTTCATTTACTTTATTTTCTTTAATAATACAAAATTAATACATTTAATAAAAAAAAAAAAAACAACTAGACATTGTCCATAAATCATTCTTTGCGTATAAATGTTCTCCCCCTGTAAACAAAATATAAAAAAAATAAGAATAATAAAATGTGTTATTAAAGCACAAACAAAAACTGTTTACTACTTACGTTATAGTTTTCTTTTCCATATTTTTAGCTTCTGGTCTTGCACGATTGAGAACTTTCAAAAAGTCTGAAGTTTTTGCACGCATTCTAGAGTGTATATAAGCCTTTGAACACTATTCAAATAGAAATATAAATAAAAAGTTAAACATTTGTTTTTGAATATCGATATCAACTGCAATAACAAACCTTAATGTGGTAATGTAAATAATCTCGGAACATATGTATTAAATTAATGGTATTATCTCTAGTTTCCTTATTAGTATGACGTGGAAAGAGCACTGCAATAATAAGAATTTAATGGAAAATTAATAGCTTTTTTTTCTTTGGAATTTTATTCTAAAATAATAAAAATAATCTAAATCTCCATATAATAAGTATTATATTTCAAATATATTGCCCAGGATTTTATGCAATCAAAAGTGTTATGTTCTCCTTTGTGATTTCCTTTTTAACTTGGGTACTTTTTTATAGGAGTATTTGAGAGATAAACTTTTTAAGACCAGCATAACCCACTTTTAGCTCCTTTATTTACATTGAAGGCAAGCAAAAAACATTGTACAAAATTATGTCTTCACGAAAATATTTGGTTTGCCTTACGTGGTTTCTAATTATTTTGCATTTTGACTTACTATTGGAGTATTTGAGAAATAAACTGTATAAGGCTAGAATATTCCACTTTTAACTCCGACTGGTAAGTATTTAATTTAATAAAAAAAAGCTATACTTGTAAGCATTATACAAAATGATGTACTGGTTTGTATATTCTTCATTTAACTCCGTTTTATTTTAGTTCTAGTTTATTTTTATATTCAAAATCCTACAAGAAAATTTTCTCTATAAGAAAATTTCATTTTCATACCTTGTTTTCGGCTTATTTTTTGCAAAAATTGGTCTTGAAATATTTGAGAAATAAACTGTATAAGGCTAGAATATTGCACTTTTAACCCCGACTGGTAAATTCTTTACTAAATTATTAATTAAATCCGAGAATAGGACCTTGATAGAATTAAATTTATTTTCTTTTTCTTAGTATTTGCTTTTTGCTATTTTCCTTAGTTTTTCCTTACCTTCTTCAAGAAATTTGGTATCATTTTTCTGATTTTAGCTTTTTTTTTTGCTAAACATGGTTTTGAAGTATTTGAGAAGCAATCTTTTTAAAACTAGAATATTCTACTTTTAACTCCGTTTAATAATATAATAAATTTAATTAACAATATTCAAAAACCATAGGTTTACTTCCATAATATCCGAGATACGTGAAACTAGAAATTTATTGTACAAAATTTTCTCTTCACAAAAATGTTTGGAATAAGTTTTCGTGGTTAAAGATTAATTTGTAATGATTAATATTGGAGTATTTGAGAAATAAACTTTAAAAGACTAGAATATTCCACTTTTAACTCCGTTCACAATTCAATATGTTGCATATAAATAAAATATCTCAATATTTCTATGTTAGTAATTGACTAGTTAAGTTTAAAGCTACTTTAGAACTAGAAATTTCAATATTTCAATCAAAAAATCAATTAAATAATTTTGATTTTTTTTCCATTATTGAAGTTTTTGTTTACGGAAGAAAACAAAATAATAAAAACTTACCAAATGTAACATAACCAATATTATCGCCGACTTTTGCGTCCGTATTAGCCAATTCCAATGGTGGTTCACGATGGGAAAAAAGCACTTGTGGTGCAGTATGCGATGCACGTCGACCTTCTCTTAATTCTTGCATAAAAACTTTACCTATAACAACATCGTCTTCATCGCGGAATATGGTACTAAAAACAACAGTAACACGATCCGCTTTGGCTTCAACATATCTAAAAAAGAAAGAAATTCATGAATTTAAATGTTCATATTCATGGAAAAAGCAAAATTCTTACAAAGTCTCATCATTTCTATAATTGATAACAGCACGCTTTTGTCCCTCTTCACCTTGTTCTTGAAAATCGAAATATTTTTCAAAAACTGACGCAAAACAATTACGCTTTAATAGACCAATTTTTTTAGCCACTAGTTCCCAATCTGAGGGTATATCTTCTAAGTTAATAAGTACGGATACGTTGTAGCCTGTGGACAGACGTAAAAAATAAAAAAAATAAAAGAAAGAAAAGAAAAATTAAATGAGAATATAAAGTTTTTTTTTAATTTATATCAACTAACTAACTAACCATCTTCCGTGTCAGTTAAGAGACTACCATATTCACGCTTGAGCAATTCGTCGGCACCATGTTCTTGTAATTGTTGGTAAAACTTTAAAGAAATGCTGGTCTAAAAAAAATATAAACAAATGCAAGTTAAGATTGAGCATATGCAGAGAGAGCAAAATCTTTTCATTCATTGAAATAGTATTTCGATAGCATTTAAACTGAATTTAATTTAAACTAACAAAAAGAAAATTGAAACAGTTATTATCTTTAAATGAAAGCGTTGCTTTTATTAATGAAATTATTGCCACTCATTTTGTTTATAAATCTAAAAAGAAACTTACCCTAACTTTTGTTTTATCACCATTTATGTTGGAAATATGAAATAAAACGCCATCGAAATCGGCTATTTTGACATCTATTGATTCTGGTTTTAAACTGAAATTGGATATTTAAATAATTATATATTATAAAACATATAGTTGCAAGCATATCTATAAATAATCTTAAAGTTTTACATATAAAAACAAAATTATAACTGCTACAGAAACCAATTATACAATAAAAAAAAACTTTCTAATCGGAATTCTGCCAATATAAGCGCACAAAAAAAATGTTTCTTTTTTATCAAATATATTTCTGATAATATATATTAAATTTAAAAACGATAAAGGTGCGAGAATAGCAATAAATTGATAAGAATATAAGGTTACGCCTTGTTGTTGGCACAGTTTATAAATCTAAACAGTGAAAAACTTCGAATATAGGTGAATAAGTATACTGAAATCATGTACTCCTTATGCTTAATATGCAAATATAAACGACTGAACAATCATACTACCCTATTGGACGGTTGGGGACTACACCGATGGGTCGAAAACTGTAGATGTGTACTAATGCTGTGGTCTTTTGTAAAAATGTCCATCTGTAACTGCAATTTAAATTACACGATTGGGCTATTTTGAAGGTTCTTGAGACCTTTATCATATACGGATTTCTACGTACTCTTCGTTAACATTTGTGGAAAATAGATCAGGGAGAAGGAGCAGAAGATCTATAAAAAGAGCAGATACTGGTTGTCCATATGCCTTTGGTCTTCTTTCTATTGACGGTAATAAAATCAATTTACTGCTGAGGCTTGAGAAATTTTATGAAAGACTGGTAACAGGGTTTCCAAAGTAGTTAGATGACCCGCAGAGATCTTGGATGGATCTAGCCGAACTAATGCAGTGTGTGTGGTAATGAGGAGAAGTTGAAGACTATAGAACATCTTTTATATAACAGTCCAGTCATTTGTGAGAGAAATCTATCTCTAAATCTAGCTGTTTTTCCGTTCCTACGTTTTGTCTTCTCTCGGACGACTACAATGAGTTAAACGACTTTTGAATATAACAATTTCTCATTCTTTCCTTTATCTTTTTATTGTACTTTCTGAAGAATAGGTCCATATAGTTACTTTCTGAAGTTCATTATTCCTATCGTTTGCAAATTTTGCCGCCAATAATTAATTTATATGATACTCAAGGGAGATAAACGCTTAAACATAAAACTAAATAAAAACCAAAACCTAACCTCTAAATTACATTATGACACAAAAAATTTGGCAGTCTTTATACTCTTCCAACATCCATATTAGAATGATTTGAATATAGAATAAGAAGTTTCAATATCAAAAATTATGAAATAGAGCTTTAAAAGTTCATTTTTGTTATTGCAGGTTCATTGAGAATTCTCTAAAAAAAAGTATATTTTTACCATACTACAATGGTATTGTAGAGACCTCTATTAAATTAAAGTTATATTATTTGATAAATATACTGTATAAAGTTCTTTTAATTGCATTTACGCTTAACCATTTATATTTAAGCACTCATTCATTCAACAAAGAGAAACTAGAACATAAAGATAAAACTTTCACAGCTTTTTTTTATTATTTTTTATTACAATAGTCCTACTTAATGACAGACACTATTATAGTAACACATACTATAAAAAATAACATGCCTTCACGTTTTTCTTTTAAATCTTAGTGTTGTAGCTTGTATACAAAAAGAAAGAAAAAAAACGTCATATACATGTGATGATGATAAAAAAAATATATAAGAGTACGAGAATATGCAATAGTCGTTTTTTTTTCTTTTTTGTTTAAGTTGAATAATATAAAAACCATGCAAACAGTTTTCCATGCCCACTCTACTCCTTTTAAAGAGAAATAAGTTCATTCAGTTTAAATGTAAAAAAAAAGTTCACTGATAACATAAGGTTTTCTATGGTTTTTGTTTATAACATATGCTTTTTGTAGTAGTACGTCTGTGCTACAAGTGCATTATACATACATACATACATATTATATTATGATTATTCACTTTTTATTGTCATAAACTAAATTAATATTTTTTTCCTTTGCTTTATTACATAGTTTGAGTCATTTGTTGGTTAGTTATTTCATATTATGGTACATTGTCATGTTATAAGCAAACGGGGTGTAGTAAACAAAACGAGAAGAGCACATATTTAATTTAATTTTATATCCGATGTTATTGTAAATTATAGAATTTAAAATTAGAATAAATAAATTTTTTATAAAAATTATAGCAATTTATTGTTCTTTTAATTCAAAGTATAAAAAATAATATTGTATCTTTAACGGTAAAACCATTTGTAAAACCATTTTATAACCAACAAAATATTAGGTGTAGTAAAAATAATTATTATTTGTCTATGAAATGGTGGAATTAATTATCACAGTCAAATATGCAACCTTCTTGCTATTTTATAGGCACAAAGTTCCCTCCATTTATTACGCACATCTGTTTTATGATAAATTGTGTGGTACCCCTACGCCGAACTTCTATGTATTTCCGGATTTATTCAAAAGAATAGAAGCGATTTACAATATCGAGCTACACCTGTATTTATTGGCTTCAAAATTGCTTTTCTGACAAAGTTGTTGGCTAGTAAAATCAAAGCATATCATGAGATGTAATTTATTTGGTCAAAGGTTTGGCATTTACGATGACCATGGTCATCACGATCAACCAGTTGGTCCAAGAAATTGGTATGGTAGTCAGTTCTTTGTGTCATCGGAATGCAGGAACTAACAACAATAAAGCTTCTGTAAATGAAAACATGTTGAATATTTCAAATTTGTCGATTGGCAATACTTTACTTTAAGGTTCATTGTGGCGTATCCATACAAATACCTAGTTTCTCAATATTGGGCGCAGTAGGTATATTGATTAAGCGCTATAATAACAGGCTTTCAATGCCAGATTTTTAGAGAAAATATTTGCTCATAATTGTCGTATGAGGGCCTCCTGAATCCAGAAGATTTTGTAGAAATACTATTGCTTTCGGAAAAAAGTAACTGTTTGGCCAGCATTTTGATATGCCATTAGATTGTGTTTTTTCGAAAACTAGTCTCGACGAAACGCTACCGTCAATTCAGCACGTCATGGCCGTATGATAACCGACGTTTTTTTTGTTCAATTGAAGATCACAAACTTAACATGTGGCGTGAATAACCACCAATATGATGTGACTGCCAAAGACTGCGTTTACGCAGATATTCACCATGCGCTGGAGCATTTGAAAACCAGGATTTGTCAAGTTATCTCCGTGATACAATCATTCTAGAAGTCATTAAAAAGATAATCTTTTCCGTACATTCTAACAAATATTTTAATGAAATAAATGTTTCATTAGAATCATATCTTTGTATGTGTTTTATCTAACTTTACTTTTGCAACCGAAAAATGGAGCACATCTTTCTAATGCCATCTAATCTGACGTAATCGTATTTATGCACGCAAGACATCGAACACAAAACTATTGAAAATATTCATTTAACAAATTAAATCTTTTAAATTGCAATTATTTTGACCATTTAAGGCAGTAGCAGAATTGCTTGCTGCTGACGGAGCTGCCGTTGTTAAATCGAATTGTATTTAATATAAATAAACCCTCTATTAAAAAATAAATGACAGCAAAAACAAATTTATTTAACGGTTGTCAAAACAAGCAATAATGGAAACTAAAAAGCAACAAAAAAAAACACACACATTAACGCACTCTCTCTCATTTATAAAGAGAAGAAGCAACGCCGTGTAAATACAATGGAGTTACACCCGATTTTACTTTCAAAAAATAATATTGTACTAATCGAAAATATTCATAAGAAATTGATAAGGTTAAATTAAAAGAAGAGTTTGTTTTTTATTATTTAATATTACTTTATTATAAATGATTACTCACCCGGCTATGGCGTTGCGGAATTTTACCAGAAGAGTTTCTTCTACTATACGATTATTGATTTCCAACAAAATCATTGTGATTTATTTTGATTTTTAGCCCCCAAAAATTTGATCTAGGTGTAATTTGTTAATTTAATTCGTTTGGAATGATTTTGTTTAAAAAATAATAATGTCGGCAACTTGTTTGAAATTAAATAAGTGATGTAAGGATAAACTAAAGAATTTCAGAATTTATTTCTTTATGATTTAAAACAACAAAACATGTGGTTGTTGGGGCTCCTTTTGATTTCTTTTTTTCTTTAGTAGAGGCCTCCTTGAAGTTCTTGTTCTATCCGAGTTTATCTTTTGTGTGAATGTTTTATTTTTTTTTTTTTAACAGCACCGCCCTCTTTTAGTCACTTCACTTACTTGAGAGTTTGTTGTTTTTGTTATTTTCTGTCACCCAAAATGATTAGTTCCAATTAGTGATTCAACAACAGCAGCAACAATTGCACAAACACCAACACTTATATTTAATTTGTTTTTTTTTTTTTTTAATATTTTTGACGTCTAATGATTATTCTACCTTTGTATGAGCGTTTTTTTTTTTTTTCTTTATAATGCTCTGCTGTTGATGTCGGCTTTTTTTGGCTTAAATTGAAATTCCAGCACTTTTTGCGCACACCATCACCACTTACGTACACATTTCATATATTTATGTAAAAAAAACAGAGACACCGTACACAAACACACACGCACTTTAGCTACTCCTCTGCTTTTTTGTTCCTTTTTTTCTGATCGTCTTTGAACTGTTTTTCTTTGGACAGACGTTTGCAAATTTTTCTCTGCTTTAGGAATATCATACGGTTCTCACAGTTTCCTCTTAAGAAAATTCTATAATTTGACTAGCGGTTTTTTTAGTTTACGTTAAATTATTTTACAAATTTGTAGTTTTTCTTAGGGAAATATTCAATTAAAATTTCTAATTTTCACTGCATTGCGTGCGGCCCCGTTGTTTCTTCGAATAAAAATTGACTCACGTTACATGGTTGCATTCAATTGGTATTAATTTTAGCTGTCAACTTTAGGGACAAATGAAAAAAGTGTAGTAAACCGGATTATAAAATAAAAAAATTACAATATTTTGAAAAATTACTTATGGACCTGAATAGTATTATTAATGTGTACGTTTTTTTTTTTGTTTTTATTTCTTTATAATAAAACTTAAAAATTTTTAAAAAATGTAATCGTCGGATTTAGAGTATTTTAAAATTCACCCCGTCAAGGGTTTGCCAATTAATTTCAGAAAAGTTGGCAACAATAATACAATATAAACAAATTTATACATATTTGTGTGGTATAAAATATGAAAAAGGATATTTTTATGTTAATTTTAAAATATGTATTAAAGTGGGTATATTTCATTTTATAGTTAGCCGACACTACCGATATTTGAGGGAATATGAGAATGCTGACAATAATGTCGCAAATTAATTTGCGTATATGTATTATGACTATCGGGAGATTAATGTTAAAAAGTTTCTTAAAATATTATGGCCGTAAGTAATATGTTCGACTCCTATCAGATAACGCAATTGTAGAAGAGAAGATTCGGAAATGATTATTTAATTAAAAGTTAATTATTCAATGTTTTACTTTAATATCCGACTTATTAAACCAATTTAGAAATTGTTCACATCCATAAAATTCCTTCAAACGACGTCTTTTCTCAATATTTACTTTTTGAATTGTTTTTTTTTTTTTCAAAAGAATAATAACTTTATTGTTAACTATTGCAAAATAAAAGTAAACGGAATTTAATCAATATATATTTACAGGCGTAACATCATTAATTTCTTCATTATTTAAAATTTTAATTTGACACTCACATAGAAACTGCAAAATTTTTCGCTCCGCTTTATTACGTTGTTCGGGCTGCAGGCCGTCTAATAAGACATGTACCTTTTGTAACATTTCCGTTTGCAGAGTTAGATTACTATTTTTTTGTAAAAGTTCTTGTTTGATAACTTCTTTTTGCAGTTCTACAGCTTTAAGGCAATCTTGGGACTGACGCAAAACGCATTCCATATTGCTGATAACGTTACGCAGTTTCTCTTCCGCTTCAGTGGAATTTAACTGTGTGTTATCGTTTAATGCACTGGCATAGATGGGATCATGAGTTTTTGTTGTGGTATATGAGTTTTGTGTCATTGGATTTATTTCTTGCGCCACATAGGTAACCTGCATTGATGAATCATTAAGGGTATTTGAGAGGCATTGTTTCTTAGGCGGTATAAAAAGTAATTCATCAATCTCGTTCATAGTTGTTTCCTCAGATATTAGATGATCGTCACTATCTACGTCATTGTGATGGTCTTCATGTTCAGTATAACTAAATTTATGTATCTCATCACCCCAAGGATTTTCATTATGAGCAGATAATTTTTGTTTACTTTTTATTTCGTCCACCGGCAAAGGAATCCTAAAATTAACAAAAAATTAATAAAGAAAATTATTTGTTTAAACTTTTTCTTATATACCCTCTTCTGTAATGGCTTTCTAGAAATCTTAAATCATTAAAGTAAATCCAGGTAATAGGTCTATCAGGATGCAATTGTAATTGCCGATATTCTCGGGAGAAACGATCCCTTAACTTTTTCCATTTTGTATAACATACCTCCTCTGTAAAAATTCCATATTAAGTGGTTATAAATGGTTATGGTGTGACACTATACCTGAAACATCTAAAGAGTTGGCTATTATTGACCAGGCTTCATTTTTGGCCGCTAAATTTTTAGAATCTCTCACTCTCTTACGGTCATATAAGACATCATGCTGCTTCACTAAAGCAATAATATTTTGATTAAGTGTTATCTCTTCTGGGTTTATATCATCTTCGCCTTCATTGCCCATCATATCATTTTCTCTTCTTAGTTTTGTTTTACGTACTTTGGGGGCATACTTAATATCTTCCAAAGCATCATTCCGCGCCGTTCTACAATAATAAAACGTAGTAATAAAATAGTATTAAAAATGAAATACAGTCTTATAATTACCCTTGTTTATAATGGTCTTTTAAAAAAAGCAAATGTGGGAATAACTCCCATGTTGTTGTTTCCTGTGGAAATTCCTGTTGCCTTCGAAATTCTTTACCAAAGCGGTCTCTTATAGATTTCCATCGGGTCGTACACGCAATCTCAGATTTCTTCATTATTTGGGCAATCTCTTGCCAGGCTTGATTTTTCATAGTGGAATTCCTTTGACCACGCGTATGCTCCTTGTCATACAGTATAGGATAACTTTGTACGAGTTTTATAAATTCCAGGTCAGTCTCTTTATTCATATTGAAATGTTTTGTAAATTATTCTTTTTTCACAATAAATCTTAAAATGCTCCCATTGATATGAAACAACAAACAACAATTGATGGTGGCAAAATGTTTACGAACACTTCCCAAACATTAGGCTAGTGATATCAGATCGATTTATTTGTTTAAAGAAGATAGTGGAATTTGCTAACAGTTTTGTAAATCGAATCCGAATAAATTTCCTGCTAGGTAGACGCTTACATGTGCATAGCGTACTTAAGTCCATAAGATCTAATTGTACAAATAATACTATCTAATTTGAAAATTAATTAATTAATTTTAATTATTTCAAAATTATATAAACTGTAGGTTTTAAAAATTATAAATACATCTGGCAGCCTAAAACATTACTTAACACACACAGTTGCTAATTTTTTGACGTTATTTTCTGTTCTCTTAGCTTTTTGATCCCACACTCACATAAATCTCCATGGTTGGGGATTTAGTGAAACCAATGTCTCTTATTAATGTAGACGATGGTGGTTGTACAATAATTTAAGCAGTCTTCAGTCGTGTTTTAAAGGTGAAAGTTCTGTGAAAATAAATTTAATTTTACGAGAAGTAAGAATGGCACCACCAAAGATATCGAAACCACCAGCAAAAGAATCAAGTTTTGCCATTAAGGGGTATTTGTTCCTGTATAATGCCATACAAGTGGTGGGCTGGTGCTATATCTTATATCAATTGGCCAATTATTACCTGATACAAGGATCAGAATTTAGAGCAAGTATAACATTATGGGACTATACACATTGGGCGGTAATAGTGTTCCAGAATGCTGCTTTCATTGAAATTATTAATGCTGGCTGTGGTTTTGTTAAATCCAATCCAGTTATTACCACTTTCCAAGTTTTGAGCCGTATGATGGTGGTTGTAGGTGTTGTAATGGCTACACCCACTGGTAAGGTATCGCCTGGCCTTCCTATTGCTTTGTTGGCCTGGTCCATAACCGAAATTATACGTTATGGTTATTACGCGTTTAATATTATTAAATTCGTACCACATATCTTGGTATTCCTGCGCTACACTACATTCATTGCTCTATATCCAATTGGTGTCACTGGTGAATTGTTGTGTTTCTGGTGGGCACAAAGTTATGCCAAAGAAAATCCCAGTCTATGGTCTATTGAAATGCCGAATATCTACAATGCTACATTCTCATATTTCACGGTATTATGGATTGTTATGTTGCTTTACATACCGCTCTTCCCTCAAATGTATTTGCATATGTTTGCCCAACGCCGCAAGATCTTAGGTGGAGCCAGCAGTGGCAGTACTAAAACGTCATCAAAGAAATCGAATTAAAAGTAAAATATAAAATTGTATACGACTTTGCATTTATAAGACTTTTTTGTACATTGTGGATCAAAACATTTTGAATTGCATCTATATTGAAAGTATGTTGTAAATAGTTTTAATATAAAGCCTTTGGCAACTTTTTAAATTTTTAAAACGGGCTTATTCTCGGAGGTTAAGCGAAAATGTTATTTCTTTATCATATATCCTCTTTCTATATTTCTATATTCAAAGAAATATAATTTATAATGCCTTTAATAACTATTATTGTTAACAACTTTTCTTGTATGAAAAACTTTTACTGGATTTATAATCCATTAATTTTTTATGCTTTGAAAATGCCAAAAGTATAATGAATTGTTGTTTTTCGAAATGTATTTTTGTGGCTTTTGTTCAAATTGTTTTAATCCACACTATTTTGTAATTTTTTTATTTTGTTTGCATAACCTTTTCTTAATTTTAGGTCAAATTTTGCAACAACCTGTATAATTAATACAAAATTAATAGCTATCGATTTCGTCTTTTAACAAATTTTTTTTTCATTTCTCCATGCTGACCTTTGAATTCACTAAAACGGTGTTCATTAAAAATTTCAATGGTTGTAATTCAATTCATTAATTTATATTTTTGCATTCCTTTTGGTATATAAAAAAAATTCAATTTTTAAAATTGAATACAATCGCTAGTCTTTTGCGTTAAAATCGTTGTGTATTGTAATATATTAATTCGTTGCTATTGGTAATTTTACCTCTGTAATTTGATTTGCTTTAACATAATGCGTATAAATTTAGTAAAGTTATTTAACTTGTAGCTGGTGTTGTAGTATATTTTTTAAATAAATACTTTTGTAAAAAACAATATGAAAAAACAAACAAAACCAAAAACCTGTTTTAATTTAGAAAACTATCGAAGATTACATGTCATCGTTTATTGCTTTTGTAAATACAATAAAAATTTTGTTTTTCCTTCTAATAGTAATTTAAAGAAAGTAAAATTGTTCAGTATTGTTGCATTTCAGTCGTTAAATTGCAAATATGTTAGTATTATGTTATAATACTTTCAACATAATATTCCTACATATTAAAAAAAAGGAAATCTAATAGGAATCAAGAGGTTAATAATTTAGAAACACAGTCCCATACCATGAATTCTGTAATTGAAAAATTGTAAAACTATTCTTTTAAGCCGTTCTGTACTTGACCTTAAGAGGCTTTGTTTTACAAGCCAATTAAACCCTTGTTTTTCGTTAGCTTTATTTTTATTTGTTTAAACTATAGTTTGTTTGCATCATTTCAATACGGTTAGGTGACGATCATTTTTAAATTGAAGCTGACGCAGGTGACCTATTTTTAATCACCAGTCCATTTGTTGCTATTGAGCAGCAATACCCAGACAAACCCTTTTCATTTTATTCTCCGGTAATGGAACGCTAAAATGAACAACGAAATATTTTCATTTGTGTTTTTAACGATTTGTTTTGATATACCTATGCAATTTTAAGCAATCTGAAAACACTATATAAATTCAAATTTCATTAAAAATTTAGTAATTTTGTTGGGTACGCTGTTGTAGATTTAAAATTAATAAAAGAGCTGAAAACACGTAAATTAGAATACCATCTTTGATAAACAAAAAAAAAAAAATTAAAATAAATGTCTGTCCAAAGGCAATTATTATTAAGTTTATATTTATAATACACTTGAAATAGTTATAAACTAAGAATTGGAAACAGTGGAAAAAAAATAAGTAAACCTACTTTATGTTTCTATTTCAACGTGATAAAGCTAAAAGAAAACTGAAAAGAATAGATTTCTTTTCTCAAATAGAGAATTTATACAAGCAGTCGTTTCGTTCGTTATGCATATCTTAATGCTGAGACCATTGAATGGTCTTCAAGTCGATTCCTTCTTGCACCATTTCCCACAAAGGAGACATTTCTCGCAAACGTTCGACATGTTTTATACATTTTTCAGCGGTATAATCAACTTCTTCGATGGTGGTAAAACGGCCTATGCCAAATCTAAAATAACAGAAATAAGATTTAAAATCCGTTTCTTGTTTTTATACAAAAAATGTGTTTACCTGATAGAACTGTGAGCCAAATCTTCATCTGTGCCAATAGCTCTTAAAACATATGAAGGTTCTAGTGAAGCAGACGTACAGGCTGAACCTGACGATAGAGCTACGTCTTTAAGAGCCATTAACAATGATTCACCCTCAACATAAGCAAACGAAAGATTTAAACAACCATTATAGGTTTGTTCCGAATCGCCGTTACGTATTACCTGTGGTAATTCAGATGATATGCGATCCAGTAGACGTTTCGATAGAAAATCAATCCATTTTGTATCATATTCCATTTCTTTTTGAGCCAACTCAGCAGCAGCGCCCAAACCAACAACTAATGGTGCGGGTACAGTACCACTACGTAAACCTCTCTCTTGACCGCCACCACTTTGAATGGGTTCAAGACGTACACGTGGCCGTCTGCGTACATATAGGGCCCCAACACCTTTGGGTCCGTATATTTTATGACCCGATATTGACATAAGATCTATGTTCATGCTATTAACATCCATTGGAATTTTACCAACTGCTTGAGCAGCATCAGTATGGAAGAAAACTTTTCTCGACCGGCAAAGGGCACCAATATCGGCCACGGGTTGCTTAACACCTTTAGCAAAAATGTAATTAAAAATAAATTTAAAGTTGGAATTGCATAACAATGCCTACCAATTTCATTGTTAACTGTCATTATTGAAACTATAGATGTGTCTGGCGTCATAGCCTGGTCCAATTGCTGCATATCAATAATTCCATTCGATTTAACAGGCAAATATGTAACACGATATCCTTCATTTTCTAGGGCACGACACGAATCCAAAACACATTTATGTTCAGTTTGTGTGGTTATGATGTGCTTTTTCTTAGAACCATAAAATCTAGAAAAATAAAAAGAAATTCATTAGTGTTTTAAATGTTCACAGAAAGTTTCTAACAGACTGAAGGTTTCGGCGTTTTAAAAATGTAGTCAATATTTCATTGTTTACCTGGCTACACCTTTTACGGCTACATTATTGGATTCAGTGGCACCTGAAGTAAATATAATCTCTTTTGGTTCAGCACCTATTAAATTAGCCACTTGTTCACGAGCGAATTCCACTGCTTGCTCTGACTCCCAACCATATGCATGAGTACGTGAATGAGGATTGCCGTAATAATTTGTCAAATACGGCAGCATGGCATCCAAGACACGGGGATCCTATGTTAAAATATTCACATTCTTTAAAAATTCATAATAATTTCATATAGAATATATTTACCAGTGGTGTTGTAGCTTGTGCATCCAAATATAAAGGCCTACCCTCTACATGATCGGATTTAATATTGAATTTGATGCGCTTCTGTCTGAATTCTGAAAGATACGAAAAAAAAAAATAAAAAAGATAATAATTGTCTTACTGTTTACATAACCTCAAAATACGACAAAGGATTAACGAATAAATTGAATTTAATTTCATTTCATATTTAAAATGTACCTTCAGATGATGACAATTTCTTTTGTGTTTCGGCAGCGACTGTAGTGGTGCTTATATTCGCTGTCCAGTTCCGATTCAAAGATTTCGTCGCAACATTAAGTGTTTTTGTAGCGCCATTGAAAATCCTTAACATTTTGTACTTTAAATGGAATTTATAAATTTTATAGTTTTATTTAGAAATATAACTGAGTATACTTTTGTAAAATAATTTCGCAATAATTGTTTTTCTGTTTTCCCAATTGTCAACAGCAACAAATTCCTTTATCACACACACGATAATTGATGGCATGTACAGCTGATTGTCAAACATGTAAACAATAATAGGTGTCACTATAATTGATTTGGAATAAAATGGAATGGAATAATGGGTAAATAGGAAATTATATGTGTATATATGATTCATGGGCCATTAATAATGGGTATCTTAGCTAGGCGCTAGGTGTTTTACCTGGGATATACCTTCTCTCATAATTTCTAACATTATCTTCGAGTTGTGCTCGTCGAGAAACAACCAAATCGGCTTACATACATTAGTCGTTTTGTAAAACGAAAATTGAAACGTTCGATTGTAAGTAAAATTCATTATCCATTTTTTGTTCAAGCTCTTACTTTCAGAGTGAATTAATGCAAGGCTTTTGAAAATGGAAAGGTTAGATCTGATAGTAAAGCACAGTTTGTTAGTTAAAAGTTTACACTTTTGGAATATTTTATTATTTTTCAAACGTTTGAATCACCCTGCTTGTGGTTTACAGCATGATTAATGTTGCCAATAGCGAATATACGATCACAACAAATAATCAAAGAAAGTTAAAAGTAAACTTCAAAATTAAAAAATATTTTTCAGAAACGAGAAGAACTTCAAGGCGTGTGGTTTATTCGCGCGCGTGTTCTTTAAATAGAAAAGAAATAATTTTAATTTAATAAAAATCATATTAAGAGTGAAGAATTTTGATACAAAAAGTGTAATAAATAAATATAAATTAAAAAAGAAAAAAATTTGAAAGAAATGTAAGTGAATAAAATGGGAGAAAAATTATATAAAATAAAAAATAATGTCCAATTTTTAAGGGAAAATTCAATAAATTAGTTTAGCAAGTGTGTGTGAAGGAATAACAAAAAAAAAAAGAAAAAAGAAAAAAGTAAATGTGCAACATTTGTTTCTTTCATTTCTTACTGTTTTTGGTTTTGGTTTTTCTTTTTCTTTGGGGAGCACCCCACACTTTTTTGTTAAAATAAAAGCAAAGAAAAAAGCCAAAACACGATACCGGGCAACAAAAACAAATAATGCAATAATAACAAACAAATGAAAAAAAAAACATAGCGTAAGAACGAGTGAGTGAGAGTGATAAACATAATAATAACAAAAACAACAACAAGTGCAAATCTATTTTATTTTAAATAAAGGGGTGGTGGTTGAAAGAAATTATTTTTTTTTGTTTCGTGAAATTGCTTAAAAGCCTTTTTTAAGGCAACATATGCTTTTTGTTTTGCACAGAAAGAAATACAGAGGGAGAACCTTTTTTCAAATATTTCTTTTGGTTTTAAATTAGTTCCTATGGTTCAACGTTTACATATGATGTGTGATATCATCATAGTGGTGTTTTCTTGTTTTGTTGTTTTTTAGATTTCTATAACTTAAGCTTTTTAAATAAATTTATGAATCATGGATTGAGATCTTCCGTTTGCGTTAAAGAAAGTGCAGTAACGCACTTAATGTGTTTCTTTACTAGTGGTAATTCTTCCATATATTTTGAATAAACCAATACAACGGTAATAAAAAACAATTGAGATTAGGATTATAACATTTTAAATCCGTATAATACACTATAACATAACATAATACCGGTGGCAAATTAATACACTTTTGATCTTTAGTTATAATTTTCGCGAATAGAAAACATACGCCTTTGAACGTGGGTTGTTGTTTATAAGCTTACATACAACATACAACATATATTCATTGCATATTATTGTGGTGAAGAGTATAAAAGCCCGTCATTCCGCACCATCAACCCACTCAATATTTAGTTGAAAAACCACAAACAAATGCAAAAAAATGGTAACAATAAAAACAACAAAAACAATATAAATAATAGTGGTGTGATATTTCTTATTCCTTCATATGCGTGAGTGCATATAGTTGTTGTGTTTTTTTTTTATTTGTTTGTTTTCAGTTTTAAAATTGTTCTCTTGTTTGTTTTTGTTTTTTCTTCATATACTGGCAGACGCCTTCGTATAAGAAAGGACGTCTCAAGAGAATTCAGAGTGCAATAGTTAAAAAAGAGAGCGAGAAAGAGATAGAGTGACAGAAAGTGAGTTATTAAAAATCAAAAAAATAAAAAAATAAAATTAATTTTAATTTAAAATATTGTGCAATACAAAAAAAAAGATAAATAAATAGTAAAAGAAATAAGAAATATATGATAAAATATTATTAAGCTTAAAATAAATAATAAAAATATTTTAAACAAATAAACGGTGAAGTACAATTGATAGGATAACATCTGCTAATAACGTTGGTAAGTTAAAACCTTGTTTTCTTTTTATTAAATAATGTGTGATAAACAATTTGTAACGAGCTTCTCGTGAATACTTTACTGTTTTTATAAAAATGCCTGCAAGATCAAATGCGCCCACTAGTCCGCCCTTTAGTTCGAAACTTTCATTTTGCCTGAATGGCTGTCAAAAACATTAGTTCTGAATCTCATGAAAAGTATTTCGAAGGAATACGTTCAGAATTATCTTCAGTGAGCGGTTATGGCGCTTTTTGTAAACTTTTTTTTTCAAAACTTCTCACACAGTTCGACATTTTCAAAGTAAGGAAATAATTTGCAGCGTGCAATCAATTGGCCAAACGACCGCAAGTGGATGTGTTCTGCGAGAAAGACAGGTGCTACGTAAGAATACACGATTTTTGGGAACAATTCCCTTTATATCGGTATCAATAGAGTTGGATACCCTACCACCATTAATGAGCGAGCACCTCCGCCTTTTTCTTTACGCGTTCAAATTACCTCAAAATAGACTTGGAGGGACCGGCCGATACATGAAAGTTTTATACCATTCTCGGTCGCATATAAGTGGTGTAAATAGTGAGCAGGTATGATAAAGTGAAGTATTTCGAGACACTTGAGTACTTCTTTCGACACTTGATTTTCATAACCAGAACATTAAGAGCGTCTGACTTATTAATACTTATACATCCACAATTACAGACGAGACAATATTATTGGTACGCTTGTGTGTCAAAAAACAGTGTGTAATAAATCAACCCTATTCTAACGACCCTATTCTGAGATTGACTGTAGTCAAAGGTGAGAGTGTCATAAGCCTCTACGCCGCAATGTCCGAACAGAACAGTTAGAACAGAACCTTGCGGAAGCCCTGAGTTCAACCTGAGATTGTTTGATTGGATCCCATCTATTTATAAATCTATTGCTGATTAGTTATTGAATTTATTGAAGGCATTTGGTAGATTACTTATTATTTTTTATTGTAGAAAAATTTCAAATTCTAACTCAATTTTTCTTGTAAACTCAAAATGTCCCAAACGTATGCATGGTTGTATATTTTCGGTTTCGTTTTAAATAATTAATTAAACGTTTCATTTTCTCTATGAACACTTATTATCAATGATGCAAAAATTTTAATTAATTAAAAAGAAAAAAAATGAAGGAAAGAAAGAGTAAAAAAATACAAATTCTTTGGCATTTTTTCAACACGATCATAATAATTGGAATACTAATGCTGACGGACAGTCGACACAAGCCAACAGCGTTTAGGTTTTCATTATTACGTTAAGTAAATGTAATTATGAAATTTTTAATAAAAAATCAAATTTAAAAAATCTGAAAATAATTTTTAATTGATTATTCATAAATGAAATATCCCAGACGCTTTGTTTTGAAAAAAAAACCTCAAGGAAAAAACTCAAGCATAACATGTTTACCACTTATGTTTCGCTTAAATGAATCTAGGTCGAAATGTATAGACATCACTCGTGACTAAAGGCTTGTAATAGCTAATAGTTTATGTAGACTTTAGACAGGATTACGACTTAGATTCTCACACCACTCATGTTGTGTTTGTTAATTTTGTCCACGAATGCCTGGCCATACAGTTTAACGTTGATTCCGAAATACAGATTTTTGACAAGTTTTTCATTCAAACTACTTAGCCTTAAAAAGCATTTGCCAGAAGACTGCTGAGATGAGACCACCGACTAAAGAAATGTTTTAATTTTTCTTGTTTTTGGCATGTCACTAGCTTTCGTCTAAAAACACTATAGTAGTAGCTTAAGTTGAGCTAATACAACTTAATAGCTTAGTGAATCGTTTATGCAATAATTTACAATTTTAAAGGGTTTCTTTTTATAACAGTTAAATTTTCCGTTATGCTCTTCCTTTCAATAGAGCTTTTTATTGTTCATTTCAAAAATATATCAACCAAAACTTATCGTAACAATTTTTAATTTATTTTTTTTTTGAGATGTTACCCCCTGCGTTAGGGGTGCATTCGAAAATAAAGAGGATTAAAATTGACTTCACCACCCCCAATACCAATACACTGTTAGTTGAGTGCAATATTCTGTGTATATGCCACTTGATAAATATTTCGGCATTTGCAAAAAATCTACAATTTCACAATACCTGCTGCTGGCTGCACTTACGACCTTGTAATCAATTCCATTCATTGTTCTTTTATGTGAAATCACAAAACGAATAAACATGCAACATAATGTTGCCCCCACTGAAAATATTTCAATTCGAAAAACAAACACAAATCCAGAATAAAAGAAAAACAAAAACTAAAAGAAAAAGTTTTCAATAAACTCTCTATCCAAATATGTGCACACGGAATAGAATAGAAATACCAAAAATTTAAAAATGCCAAAAAATGAAATACACACATACAGATACACCGATCTATACCAATACCGAATAGCAGACAATAGTCCTTTTTTATTTATTATGCTTGCAAAAGCATATGGAGAAAAAAGGAAAAATAAAACAATATCGGTCTAATGAAATCTGTTATGCAAAAAAATACACATCAAATGCATTGTGTGGCTAAAGTTTTCTTAACTGTGTAGCCTGTCGACATTTTCATCCTATCAAACCATGACTTAGTGCCCACAATCCTTAAAGACCATATGACATCAGTGTCTGTGCTTACGGCCAAGACTATTAGCTTACAATTGTACAATTTAATATCAAGTAATACTTTCATTTAAGTTTACTGTAAATTTATCATGGAAATATTTTTAAAAATCTTACATAGTTTACCAAAAATCGAATAAAAACGTATGGAAAATATTCCAATTCATCCAGTACACTTTTACGGTGCGGTATTACCGCAGATACTGGTTGATTTGGCTTAATTGTGTTTGAGTAACAAGAATTCGGTTTTATAGATTGGTTTTACCGCATGTACGTTTATAGCTTGCGGTAGTATTTCCATTGTAAGGAAAGTAAGTTTTCTCTCTTTAGGAAGGTAGATAGCTAGGTTGAATGGGATAACTTTAGACGACAAACATACTTAGGCTAAATGTGGCCCATTATAAGACCGCAGTCGTTCATTTCCCCTTGTCCTGTAATATTTAGAAACTTTTGATTAAGGCACTTGGACTTCCATAGTCCACTGTTGACAGATCACTGAGATGATGTGCCACGTAGAAGATCGGCTGTTTCTACTGACTACGTATCCCATAATTGAAATGAACAGTTTCCTCCTTTTCCTCGGCTTAGAAACTCCCGTAGAAGTTCTTGGTTACATAACCTACTAACTACTAACTACTTCAGCGTGAATACTGCGTGAACTGCTTTGAAGTTTGAGAAGATTTTTGAATCACATTTTATCTAATTTTGGCTGTAGCATTTTGCTCGTTTTGTAAAATTTCTAGGCGGCGTTGATGGAATCTATTATTAATGGGATATCCAATATGGAAAATTCAAACAAAATGGTTAGATCGCATGTGGCCAGTTCATTTCGGCATTTTGTTGGAATATCAATGTGTATGTATGAACAACTCTTCCGCCTGGGAGACGCTGCTATGATCCGGTAGTTATAATCGAATGACCTAAACTTGTAAACTCCGAAGAAAGGCCACCATTTACAGCAGGATGTGTCATTAAATTTTTCTTTATCCCCTACCCAGAATGGGCGTGATTAAATTCCTGAAGATGTCATAAATGTGACATAATTTAATCAATATTTTTGAAAATTCCCAATTCCTTTAGTATAGGTAATAGATCCGTATTACTACCTAAAAAAGTTGACTATAATAACTCGTTAAATGATGTAGTTTTTCTCTTGCTTGTTATATTTTCATAATTACTAAAGCAAAGGCATTACATTACATGACGTCATTTCTCACAGCTTCCAGTCCTAGCATCTATAAACCATCTCTAAATCCCATGACTGTCCAGTAAACAGCCTGCCATTGATCATATAGTTTGTAAAACCCGGAAATTTATAAAATGTTTATAAATTCAATTTTCTATGAGGTTTTGCTGTTATTGTTGTAGAATTGCGGTCATCATGTCCACCCAATTATAATGAGCGATAAAGTATAGTTGGTTTCTTACGGCATTTTGCCTCGCACCATTCGTTAAGTGATTCTTTATGCTGACCACTATTGTCGGTTTTTTATTCAAATATTCTTTTATTTCATGTTGTATAATAGTTTTTGCCAAATCTTTGTTTATCAATTTTTGTTTATTATTCAGCCAGTTAGGCGGAGAAACTAGTTTTATAAAATTAAACAGATTCTCTCTACCTGAATAACCAAATTTGTTAAAAAAAAATGTGATGGGAAAGGTAGTATGAATTTGATTTCCGAATTTTATATTACGTACATATATATATATATATCTACATATACATACATTTTTATGATGATGATCTAAGGTTTTTTGTATTCTTTTTTGTTAAAAAAAAAAACTGGGAACGAATTTATAAAATTTAAAACACAAAAAAGTTAATACAAAAGTATTGAATAGACATAATAGGCATTCTACATACGTAGTTACATTTACACAAGTTTAAAATCATTAAACGAGTTTTTTAAATTTTATAAAATGTTTAAAACAGTAACTTGTTTAATATGGTAAAAATTTGAAATCTAAACTAAAAAAAAACTTGGAATTAATTTAAATAACAAAGACTTCGTTAATGTAAATTTACAATGAATAAATATATTTTCATTGAATTTAATGAAGATGATATTCGAAAGTTAAAATATTCATGATTTAAAAATTTAATTTATTTACAAATTCTATGTATAATTTATGATTATTGTTGATTAAAAATTTTTTTAAAAATATTTTCAACGCTTTCTGCATTGACGTATTTATTTATTATCATTGGTGGTTAATAATTCTTAATTAATTTTTTAAGCTTAATTAATAGGCAACAATTAACTGGAAAATTAAAACGAATTATTTAAAACATTTACCAAATTGATGCAACTGTATAGTTTGGTGGTTTTTTGACACTCTTTTCACTTCAATCATAATTTGAGAGCGTGATTTATAATCAATCAATCAGTCGATAGAAAAACTGCACTAAGAAATTTTATATTTCATGTGTGTGAAGATACATACATACATACATACATACCTACATATGTAATTCTTCCTTACAACCATTCAGTCAGGATTACAACCTAGCTTCCCAACTCATTTATGTTGTGTGCGTTTATTGTATATATGAGTGGTTGGACCTAAAATTTATCGTCGACTCTGAACTACAGGTTTTTGATAAACTTTACATAGCGAATTTATTTTACTCTCAGAACTTTGCTAAAAATCTAATAAGAGGAAGTCGCTGGAGAAATATTTTTTATATTTCGCTTTGTTGGAGATGTCTGATTTGGGAGGTTTAAACCATGGCCTCTCGTATCGTAGGCCAACAAACACACTACCTATTAGACTATAGCGGTCAAAAATAAATATTTGTCTTAAAATGCAGCATAGTTTTGCATAATAAAAAATTTTTGCCCTAAGTTATGCAATAGTTTTTAAATGTTTCGATTGCCTTTTAGTATGTTGTAACATATGCAAACAGGATGGGAAATAAATTTTTAAGAGAAAGAACGTTATAAAACAATTTCTTTAATGCATTTCTTTAATTTCTCCGTGTTATTTCGTTCAATTCTTTGAAAGCTTGAGAAATATCACACACATATATGCATGCTTATATGATACATACAAAAAAATTTACAAAAATTTTCGAACTAGCAACAAGAAATTATTTTGTTTTACTGCAGTAAATAATATTGATTGCATTTTTCTGCAGCCATACCAAAAATAACAAAAAGAAAAAAAATGGATCAAAGGACACAACAACGAAGTCTAGTAATGTTTGTATTTTTAATAAATATCCTTAAAAATATGCAAGGTTTTTCTCTGTTTTGTAGTGTTTATAGTTTGAAAATGTTTTCCATAACCTAGAAACAGTAAAAACACGGTAAACATCTGACAACTGTAATTAACAATGACAATAACAGTTTAAAATGCTCTCAAAGAGTAAAATGCAGAAAACTGCCATATTTAATCTTTCAAATGAAACAAAATACTTTCGGTTTTTGTTTTATTTTTCTTGATATAAACCAATAGATATTGTAAATACATAGCTTTTGTTTTCAATACATAGTGGCGAGAAAAATTATTCTTTATTTAAAAATTTCAAATGATAAGGTGACCAGCAGTGGCCAGTTTTGATCATAATTCAAAAGTATATTTTTGTACGCTCTTTAGAAGGGCAGTATATGAAATAGATCGAAGAGAAATGAAGAAATATCCCACAAAAAATAATTCACAATTAAATGTGTTAAAATGATTGTGGACTAGCTACAATAAATTTTCGCTAACATTCCTCTAGAGAGAATAAATGGAATGAAATTGTGTTCTAGACAACCAGAATTCATTGACAGTTTTCATAAACTATCGGAATGGCTGGGAATTATAGTATGCGTATTAAAGCGAGATCTTAAGTAGGCCAACTTCTTTTCCAGTTTAACCTAATCTAACATCACTTTTGTGCGCTAGTGTAGACTAGAAGGGAGTATTTTTTGTGGTCAATGATTCAACGATTAAAAGTTCATTATTATTGTAACATACATAATTATGGGACTGAGACATTAAATTTTTTATTGTTGTTTACTTTCTTTCGCCCTCCCTACCTCCCTCATTGTTAAAGAAAACTGTTTTATATTTTTGTTATTGTCTCTGGTGTTGTCTGTTTATGTTTTTCCTTTTTTTTTAAACCAACTATTATTGTGGTATTTATTTCAAATTCATCCTCATTATGATAATAATGATGATGTTGTTGGCAGCACTCGTATAAAATATTTTTGTTTTGTTTATACTTTTTTACATTGAATGTTGTCAGTGCTTTTCCTATCCCTTCAGTATTTTTTTGCTTTTATACTTTCCTTAGTTACTCAAAAGTAAACTAAATGGCAAGAAATTAAAAACGAAAACAAAAAAACAACGTCACATTTTGGTTTTTCATGTCGATTGCTGGGAAGGAGTACATATATAAGATACGTTTTTTTTGCGGACAGTGATAATGACAATCGGCAGTGTTTTTATTTAAATGATTTTCAAAATGCTTTTTAAAAATAAATGTTTATATATGTTCAGATACTTGGCCTTCAATTTTTTTATAAACAACTGTTTAATTAGGTTAGCAAATCGCTCCCGTTTAATGGCTCTGAAGAGGAAACATAGACAGAAAGAATAGCAATAACAACTCAAACAGTAAGAATCTAGAAGTTGACAAATTGAAAGAATAGCAATAATAAATCAATAGTAAAAATCTGGAAGTTGTCAAATTGCAAATAAACAAATAAAATGTGCAGAAAATCAATAAAATTTCTGATAATATTCCAAAGATTAAAAAAAAAGAAAAAAAACTTGAAAATATGTTTTGGAGATGATCTACATGTTTTGAAATTTCATTTTTTAAAAATCTATTCCATATTTATAGCCACACCCAAGATATTTAAATGAATTCGAATACAATCTCAGAAAAGGAATTTATAATTTTTATAATTCTGTGGAAGCCTTAAGTAAACAAAATTTTTTTGTTTAAAGACCAAAAAAAAAAAAAGAAAAATACAAAAAAATTTTTTAACGAACGGATATAAAAACTTTTTTAAGAACATAATGAAATTCAATTTAATCAAAAATTAACATCAACAAATAAAACTGAATATAAAAAATTTCGTATTTAAAGTATAATTATAATTCTAATTACAATTGGAAGTAGAATACAAATCTACAATAAAAAAAAATATTTAGAATGCCAATGAATAGAAAAAATAGTTGAAATTAACTGAAAAAAATTTATTCATTAAAATGTAATTAATATGCGTAACATGCATACTTCTAAATATATATTTGAATTAAATAGGAAGTTATTTTTTAAATTATTTTTAATGTATGTTAGGAGAGTGCATGAAAAAATTTTCGCATACCCATTTCTTTATTAAAACTTAATTTAATGATAAATTTATTTCAATTGCAAAAAAAATTTTGTTTTCTAAAACTTAAACACAACATTTGTTCCTGGGCACTCCTTATTTTTTTTTATCAACTGAATTCACTAATTACCTAATAAAACAAAAACTATATTACATACTCACGCTTTTATCAGTTGGCTAATCGTATTTATTTGATTACGATTAAAAACTGATTAAAAAAAGATTAAACAAAAAAATATTCAAAACATACTAACTTGAAGTCAAATCCTCCAACTTGTGGAATAATTATTTAAAAAAATAATTAAACAATTTATTTGATTATTTACATACATTTTGATATCTCACTTTCGTTTAATTTAAAATCTATAATAATTTGTCGTCATTCTAAATAGACAAACGTAGATAGACAAGATGTGTAAACAATTGATTGGAATTTAAAAACACCACCTCAATTTGTTTGTAGTGTAAATAATAAACAGACAATCGACTAGTCGAGTGACCTTTAGAACAAATACTAGAAAGAAAAAAAAAATAAAATAAGAAAAGAAAATGTTAAACAAATATAAACAATAAGAGTAAACCAATATACAAATGGAGAAAAACAAAAAAAAAAACAAGAGCAGAACATGTCATAAATGTGAGTGTGATACTTTTAAATAAACAAGAAAAAAAAATTAGTTTCAAGAAAAATAAAAGCAACTAGCAATACAAGAAAATAAACAATTCAATTTCAGTAGAATGAATGAATCATTGCATATTTATTTTATTTTTTTTTAATTGTTATTATCGCTGTTGTCTTGAAAGCCGGTCACTAGATGTGATACCAGACTTGTTTATGAAAAACAAATTTTCTCAAACAAATTGGTCCATACGGATTTTTCGTTAACATGTGTGAGCATTTGCAAATTTCCTGTTGCATTGGTATTGGTTTAGTGAGTGATCATAACCTCATAACCTTATATAGAGCACTATTTTTCCTTATAAAAAAGTTCGCTTAGTCTCCAGTCCCAAAGATTAACGAAAACTGTTTTGAAATCTTTGATTCAATAGCTAGGTCCGAAAACCGAAAACTTTAAAAATAGCTCTCGTGGTTAATTTCATACACATTTGTTGACATTAGCCAGTTCAAATGATAATAAATCTGGTAACTTTGGTTTCTTCATCAAATAATAAACAAAGTGATAAGAAACAATAAAAGAAAAAAAAAAACAAATGCCACTGTGTTGATAATTTTTAATAAACATTTCTCGAATGCTTATAAAACTATAATTTAATTAAAATTCAACTAAAAGCTGTCAATCGAGGCAACTAAAAAATCTATTTAATCATTTAAATATGGGTCAAGATAGTACAGCAATCATGTAGCGCGCTATGTAAGGCATTTAACATAGGTACTTGAGAATCTGTGTAACAAAAAAAAAAAAATAACTGAATGAGTGAATGAGTGAATGAGTGAACTGAGTGAAGTGATAAAATCAATAATAAAACTGTTATTATAGGCTTTTAAAATAGGCCCGTTTTTGGAAACACTTTGACAGACCTTATCTATGTTATATTTTTGCCCCTATTTTATTTACCTTTTTTCTGTTTAGAATTACCAAAATTTAGTAATTAATTATGCGTTCAGTTAAATGGAAAAAAATATATACTGGCGTTCAATTATTTTCACACCTTAATTTGTTACAAAAAAATGTTTAAATATTTATTTAATTGTATTCGTAAAATTCTAAAACTATGTAGGCATTAATAAAATTTATTTGTTTAGCTTCAGCATTCAGCTTGAAGGCTAAATTTGTTTACATTTTACATTAATTTTTTTTTAAAAAATTCAATATTTTTTTAGTTTAATGGTTTAAAAAAAACAGGTTATTTTATAAATAAACAAAAAAAAAACTACAAAAAAAATAATGATTTTCTGATATAACACTTTAAAGAATAGTGTTGGAAAATTGTATCACTTTAAGCCATGCTACTGCATTAAATGTGTTCGACGTGTTTTGCAATTTTTCAATTTTTTTCTGATATTTCGACAATAAGACGAACTTCTGACATCTGAGTACTGCCTTGAAGACATTCTCTAAAGCCAGTGATGATTATTATTTGACTAAACAGTTGAGTAAAGGTTAGATATTCCTTGTGAATTCTATAGAAAAGATACTCCTGAGGATTCCTTCTTTACATGTTTATAATCTGCGACTAAGCAATTGAATTAGAAAGAAATGATATCCAAACTATGATGAATCATTTATATTTTTATCCTGTAAATTAATTTTTCAATCACGAGAATATCAGTGACAACTTGTGCCTCTGTAATATCCGAAACCAGTGCTGGCAAATTTTATATAAAAAACATTGTATTCTGAACTAATCGTCTGCGAGACTATACTCCAATACATCTAAAATAAAATTGTCATCAGATAAAAGCTTTTTCATGTCATACGGAGAGATCTCTCCTTCATCTTGAAGCCTTTCGTAAAGACAGTGACAGCAATTTTACTGATTATTGAGCCAACAATCTCGTAGAATCTGTGATTGTTGCTGAGATATGAATCGAACGCTTTAGCAGAGACGATAATCGAAGCGATATAATTTATGAATATCTGTCTAACACAAGTTCACCAAAGTGGTGTCTCTATAACCATTCCAGCATTGCGACATTGCTATTGCTTTAAGCCCCGGTTAGCCGAACGTCCAAGGAACGTGATGTAATGTACATTCCGCTTATTATCGTGGATATTTGACTGACCGAAGCTTTAGAATTTGCCATATCATTGATAACAGGTCAACAAATCAAATAAATTGATATGGTGCTGACACAATTTCAGCAAGTTCGTTCAAATATCGGTTACACTTAGTGTTTTCAGAATCATAATTAAGCGCTATAAGTGGTCAAATAAGAATTCTTGAAGTTAAGGACAATGTTTACACAGATAAAGACTGAATTTTTGAAAGATTTGAGGGTTATAACAAAAATAGGAGAATTATATTTGCGCGCCATTGAATTATTTTAGCAAAATCTCTGACATCGTAGGCAGTTTTTATTCTCAACGCGTCACTATATATTAAAAAGACTCGCCATATACATATATTTTTAGACTTATTAGATATTTTTAGACATTATATATTTTTGAAAATTAGGTCAAATAAATATTTCAAATGTCAACGTTTTCCCAAAATGATTTCTAATGGAACAAGTGGTTTTTTCAAATTGGTATTTAAAAAAATTTATTTCTCTTAACAGTAGACACGCCATTTTCTATACTAAATGCAATAAAAAAATATGTACGACTAAAAAAAAAAATTATGAATAATTTTTTTCAATATTATTTAAAAGAAATACATACATTTTGTCATTATTTTATATGTATGTATGTATGTATGTTCCTTTAGTGGCGGCAATTAAAATGTCTAACAGTGTCATAATGGTTGGTAGTGGTTGGTTGGTTGATTTGTTTTATTTTTTAACCCTGCAATTAAATGCATTCATATTGATTTAGTGGGGACTTGGTCTTCTATGGTAAGTAAGTTCATTCAACTTTTATTATTAGAATTTATTGATTGTTATCTCTAAAAATGTTATATAAAGTTTCTAACATCTGACCTTAACTATTAAAGAAAGGGAACAAAAATGTTTGCTTTATACTTCATTAAACGTCATCGGGCAGTACGTTAATGGTGGACAACATATTTTCGATTGGTTTTAAATTAAGAGAGTTTACTGCAATTAACAGTTATAAGGGTTATATTTTAAGTTCTTAAATATAAATAAATGGGGGTTCGCTATTAAACTACAGAGTTTTTAAACACCATAAGTTGTAGGTTTTATACACATGGGGTTCATTAACCTTAAGAATAAACATGTTCGATTACAATTTAAAAAATATTAGAGATTATCAAATCAACTGGCACTTACTTTGTCTTTATCGATGGACGCTTAACAGAATACGACTGCTAAGCAGCAGATGATACTGATATTACTGGAAATTTAGTGATTCATCACGCAAAAGCTTGTCAGAATGCATTCAATAAAGCAAGTCCTTAATGACCAGCTTGCTATTCTATGCCTGACATTGAAAATCGCTGTATTTATGAATAGAGAATTATGTGTTGAAAGGACTTGTCACTACTTACTTACTAAATTGGTCTTTACAAATCTTCAGGCAGGATTACGATCTAGTTTTTTACACCAACCCATGTTGTATGCCTTAATTTTACCGATGAGTGTACGAACGATGCATTTTTTTGAGAAACTTTTCTTGGCAATTTTTCATTTACTATCAGGAGTTGTGACAGAGATCTGCCATCACCAGTTACTTTCGTAATTAGTTATTATTACAACCTAGCTTCTCATAGCAGTTATCTTGCTTGTGTTTTATACATGAATGTCGAATTCGAAGGACCATTTTAAGAAACTTTTCACAGCAATTGTTTTTTTTTCATATGTCGTTCTGTTCGAGATGTCTGAACTGAAGCCAACTTTTTTCGTTTATAAAATCCAAGGTATCCATATGCATTACCATGTCTATAGTACACCCACATACCAGGTCGCCGTCTGAAATGCCATGCCATCATAAATTTTAATAAATTGTCTAAAAAAAAAGAAATTGCAGGCATTATTTTATAGCTCCGGTCTTCCACATGAATTAAGCTACTGTTCTAGAAGAAAAGTTCATAATCATAAATTTATTTTAAAAGCTTTTATTTTTAAAGCATTTTTAATAAAAAAAAAATTCAATTGCCAAGTACTTGACTTAACCCAGAAAGCGAAAATAGTTTTCATACACGTACAACGTACACATCCTCGCATTCATGCTCATATTTCTATTAATTGCGAATTTACCCTCTATACTCAAAAGCAATTCGAATATTTCTTTCTTTTTTTATAATAATAATAAATTATTGTTGTTGTTTCGTATACAGTGTTGGAGGAAATAGTAGAAACTGCAACATTTTCTAAAATTTTTCTTTCCATTGGACGGTTCAAATTGTCTCATGAGAAAGAATAAAAAATACGATTATTGTATAGGAACCGAGTCATAATAATAATAATTTGATAAACAAAATCTGTTTTACAAAAATGGTTACCATTAGGTTAGGTTAGGTCAAAGTGATGGCAGTTTTGATTACTAATCTACATACCGGGCTCGTTGTGACGCCGCAAGTAAACGCAGTCCCTGTGTTGACCAAATTCCACTAAACCCATTGAAGGAGTTGGTCTGTACAGGGGTTGCACATTAAAAGCACGGCCACCATATGCTAAAGCCAGCCTGAAAGTTTAATAAACGAAGCTGTGTCCTTAATGTCAATGGATGAAAAGGACTGGAGAGCCAAATAGTCTAAATCCGCAGGAGACGGGCATTGACAAAGTAACAGTTTGCTTCTCTAAGTTACCATTAAATCTCTTTGTTGTTTTAGAACTTTATTATTATTCGTTGCATATTTTTTTTAGCACTAACACTTATAATTTCTTAAAAATGGGCAAACATATGCCCCCGTTCTGTGAAAGACATATTAAATGAGTTTTTAACTGTTTCGGAAGGAGTTAACTGACAAAAGGCTGTTGACTGGAGTTATGTTGCCTTTTCAGTTAAGAGGCGGGACATTTTAAAATCAATTTTCCTAAGAAGAATAGTCCTAAAATTATTTTTCTGTGAGCATCTGTGCCCCTCAGCATCTCTCCTTCACAGAACTTCGTCCCCTGAGTTGCACAAAAATATAAGAAGCTATTTTATACTTCGATTTTCCGTCTGACACAAAAAAAAATTTTCCCTATTATTTCGTTCAGCACTGTATATATTTGTACTACTTTATACGTCAAGAGTTTTTAAATGCCGGTTTTCTATAGCATTTCTTTTCACTGACGCCTCTCTTTAAACGTCTTAACACAAAACATTTCCTTTCAATTTCCCAGTTAAATTAAGCAGCTATAGCAACAAATATTTGTTTTTTTTTCTTTTTATAAGATTTTCTTTTATTTTCATTTTTCTTTTCGGTTTAGCCTTGAAAACACAAAGAAAAAATAACAGTTTTTTTTTTGTTACTGCTTTTATTGTTTTATTTGGAGTATTTTCTTTGATTTTTTCTATGTTTTTCTTTAATTTCAGTATGTTTCTCAAAAAAGTTGTTTTTATTTACAAAATTTTCTTTTGTGGCATTTCTTTGTGAAACTTATCCTGAAAAGTATGCAACAATGTTTTGTTTATAGATGTTAACTTTAAAAAAGTAGACTATAAAATCAATAAAATTTCTTTTTTTTTATGGCTTACTACCCTATAAATATGTTACAAATTTATTTACAGAAATTTTCCTATCTTTCTTTTCATTACAGATTGTAACATTTTGTCGTTCGAGAGGACGAAAGGACGGTAAGTCATTGTTTGAATTTTTTTTATTAAAATATTAATTCTTTAAGCAAAATCAAATTTAATTATTTGATTGCATATATGCAATTAAAAATCAAAGAAGCTTTTTTTAAAGGCGAAGAACAAGACGTTTATAATGTATAGAATATTCTGTAGTTTAATAGATGTTTTATCTTGAAGAATTTTACCATCATTATTGTTATTTTAGTTAACGCTTAACAGCAGAACCATTAAAGATGATAGTTGTAATATCTACAGGCAGGTTGTAAGCAAATATGTACATATTTGTGGTGTGAAAATTACTTACCCAACCTATTAATACACGGTTTGATATGGTATTCTGCTGCTGGCATATTAATTAATATCAATTTATTCTACGTATTTATCTTCATCTTGTCTATACACAACACGTAACTTTTTTTTTTACTGTACTTCACAAATAGTTTGTAATTATGGCTACTACAGATTGCTCATAATCTATCAGAATTTTGCAAAATAATGTAAAGTACAGTGAATTGAAAGCTTCTTGTAAAAAATTTTGAAGCCGAAGTCTCCATAGAAAATTTAATTCTTTAGCTAAATTTTAAATATTTTTGGGAATACATACATACATACATAATTGGCCATTGCAACCCTTCAGCTAGGATTACGACCAAGCTTCTCACAACACTTCTGTTGTGTGTGTTAATTTTATACTTGAGTGGTGGGACCTACAGTTTAAAGTCGACTCCGAACGACAGATCTTTGAGAAACGTTTCCATGGCAATTTCAGTTACTCTCAGAGTTTTTGCCAGAAATCTGCTGTAGAGGAAGTTGCCGAAGGTATATTTTTTTCATATTTCGTTTTGTTGAAGATGTTGGACCTGGGGTATGAACCGTGGACTCAAATCTAATAAACCATGTTCTAAATTCCAAGTTCTTGTGAAATTATTCTCGCTGAGATTTTTAATTTCCCCATACTGGACAATACCTCTACTTCCATTATGTATGATTTCAATAGCGAGCACTCCATACGGGAAATTAATGACGAATTAAAATTAGAATTACTTTTTTTTTTCAAATACATATTAATTACGTTGCGGTCGTTGTATTTATAAAAGCATATAATTTTCAGAAATTATTTCTCAATTATTTTCTAATTATTTTCTACAAATAAGTTAAACGAAATAGAAAAATATAAACATTTTGTCACCCGAAGTAATAAAATATTGATTTCCATACTATTTATAACGAAATATGATTCTAAACGTTCAATTTAAGAATTCTTTTCATTTTAAAATTCTAGTCACACATTTTACTTATTGATTTTGCATTCGTAAAGGCAATGCGATATTTCCTATTTGCAAAACTAAATATTAAAAAAAAAACTTTTAAATGATTTCTTTTTTTTTTATCAATTTAGATTAAATTATTATTAGTATTTGATGATTTTAATATATTATAATAATATCAGCATAAAATTGACTTTTGAAATCTTTTAACATGACAAATGGCTTTTCAATTATGAGTAATCGAAAACACATCTGTTCACTGTTGATATATTGAAAAGCACTGTGGGACTTAAGTGGTCATCACTTTGAAATGAGAGTACTTTTATTTTTATGGCAGTGATAAGAAAATCTATTTCGATATACGTTATAAATAAAAAATGCTATAGAATAATATTGTTGTTGTATAAAATTAAGTATATTAATAAACATTTTTGTTTAATAAAATTAAATAAAAAGAAACTGTGGTAAAAATACAAGGAATATTTACTCGCCCTTTTTTTTATGAAAATATGAAAATTCAATTTAAAATGCATATGCAAGTTTAAGCGAAATGATTAATAATTGTCATTCCAAGTTTCAGTATGCGTTATGGAAAGGAAGAAAATAACTTTAAAAACATAAACAAGTCAGGATTCCAATCTAGCTTCTCACATCACTTATGTTATGCATGTGAATTTACCTATAAGTGGTGGAACCTACAGTTTATAGTCGTAATGACAGAAAACATTGATGGATGGAACATGCTATCAAGTAATTCTATTTATGTCCTAAAACTTGCAGTGGTGCTGATGAATTTGTTCGCAAGAGAACTGTCCTATTCCACCAGCGACATTCACAGATCTTTATTCGAATGCGTTACATTCAGTAAAAATTATGACACATGTTTAACAGTTATTGTAATAAAATATTTTAATTTTTCAGTATACATTTATCAAATTAATCGTTTATTTCCTGTGTGTCTCGTTTAGCTGTTTTCCAAATTTTTTCTGTTATTTTTACCTCACTTAATTGGTTCGAACAAAAAGGGAAAAAAATAAATTTTCTTGTCACTTTTTTTTATTGTTCTTTACTTTTACTTATTTGCATTTGTTGTTGTTGTTGTTTTTGTATTTATTTTAATTTTAATATATAATTGCGCCGTTCCCTAACTAGAAATGCAAAAGCATTTATTCTTGTCATCATTTCTATCTAATTTCACTTCATTTTGTTGATTAACTTGTTAAGATAATAACGAATATTTTGTGTGAATTATTTATTGTTGGGGAATTTGTTAAGAAATTTTCTTTTCATATCATTTTACTTACACTAATTAGACTTTTGGGAAATTATTTTACAGCTTGTAAAATAAAGTGTGTAAATAAATTACATTCATCATCTAATGTAATACAATGCATTTTGTATATGTAACATACATACATTCAGGTGTAAAGTTTATGCATACCCCATAATATGCTTCTCATTTATTTTATAATTTTATTTTCAAATAACAAAGCTTGCAACCTCTAAAGTATGCATTTGTTTTCTGACAAAGAAATTCCAAAGAGAATAAAAGTCTTTTTTCTAAATAATTGCAACAAAACATTTTTAATTTTGTTTTGAATTTACCAAGTCATTAATTCTTAGAAATATTTTAATTAAAGCATATAAAACGCTTACACTTAATTTTCTTGTTCAAAGAGCTGATTATTAAAAGAAGTTTTTGTATAAAGAGTTTATAATTATAATCTTGAAAGTATATTTTGAACATTTTCTTAATATTTCCTTTCCGTTTTATTAATAGACATAATAGGGCTGCCAGTATCGTCCTTATCGCTTGGCTTTTTTCAATTGCATTAATCAAGCTTTTCTAGATAAGCAGACGATTTTTCTAATGTAGCAGTAAACCTATGTATGTATATATACCATGGCTTACATCTTGCGTAAAGAAAAAAATTTAAATTTTGTCTTTATTTGAGACCGTGTCGATGATTTAATGAAGACGAATGATTTCTGATATTGTAACAACAAGTTATTCTCTATTTTCATTTCTCCCTCCCTAAAAATTTATTGTAAAAATGTTGATAAATTTATGAAATGAAATTGTTGAGTATGGTGTTGCTCAAAAGGTCTTTTCCTGCCAATTAAATTTCTTGTGACTCTCATACCATATTCGCAATTAAAGCATTATATTCAAGTAAGGGCTTTTTAATTGAGTGCGGTTAATACATCACGTATATACGTACATACACGCACTAGTGATTACAACCCTTTAGACAGGATTACGACCTAGCCTCTCTATTTTCCAAGTGTTAATTTTATCCGTGCGTGGCAGGACCTACAATTTAATATCGAATCCGAATAACAGATTTTTGAGAAACTTTTTATCACAAATTTTTGTTTGTTTTGTTCGAGATATCTGATCTATGGTTTGAACCTCATGCTCTAGAGTAATAAGCAAACATACTTCCTACTAGACTACAGTGGCTTCAGTATTTTTTGTCTCAATGGAGTTCGAATTATTATACAAAAACAAAATTAATTAATTGCGTAATTAGGATTTCATTGCTTCATTAAAGTAGTTGCAAATGCAATATTGTCTGCAGTTTGTGTAGTGGGGCTTAAATATGTATATTTAATGTAAAATGGCAAAATCAAAATGACTCAAAATAAAATATAAACAAATGAGAGGCAAATTCATTACAAATTTTGTGAGTAAACAGCTTAATTCAAAATTTAATTAACTTAGTTAACCTTTACACATAAATAGTCTACCATACATACTTTGAGTCAAATTTCCAATAGCGTTACACTGTTAATCGATACATTTCTGAAGCTGGAGAGTTTAATAGGGCACTGTTACAAATCCACATTTCATCCAAAAGTAATGGAGTTGTTTACGTTAAATATATCGCCTTGAGAGACCTTAAAATAATATCTGAAATTATAAAAAAATAAAAAATAATTGTGTGTTGCTTTAGCCCTTTATATAAGCATTTGAGAATTGGGTCATTTGTATTACATTGTATTTAATAGCAAGTATGGACAGCTTAATACGTATGTATGTATTCCATTTTATTTTATTAAAAAAAAAATAATCTCCACACCATATGTGAAATTTCCACACACAACACAAGAAAATGAAAATAAATAATCAAATGCAATTTCTTTAAAACAAAACTGAAATAAATAAACAATTTTACAAGATAATAAAACAAATAAATTATTAAATATACTATTTGGCACAGGGTCAAACATGAAAAGAAAATAATTAAAATAAAAATAAAAAAAAACAAATTCTTTAAATGACTAAAAGTAATAATTAAATAAACAATTTAAAATTAAAAACCCAAAAGACATATTACACTTAAAAATAATAGAAAAAGTCAAATGGACAAGATTATGATTTCAAAATAAAAAAATTCCAATAATTTTTGTGCTCAAAGTTTTGAAATCGCTGCAAACAACTTCCATATAAAAAGCTCAAGTAAACGGAATAGAAAGAACACAAATTTCTGAACTAAAATTCAGCAACAATTTCCTTTCCTTATAAATATTACTTTAAACATACGTACATATAAACAAATATTTTTATAATTAGTCATAAACACAACAAAATTGAAAACCAAAAAACAAAAAAAAACTAGAACGCATAATATTTAACAAATTTCTGTTTAATTCTGTGATACAAAACAAAAGCCACATACTAGAATTGATGATAAATCAGCATTTCATTTCATTTCATTTCATTTCTTTTTTTTTAATTTCAATTTTTTTTAAACTTTAGTTTGTGTTTATAACGATTCAGTGATTTCAATCTATTATAATTTTTTTTCTCGCATAGCTTTTGACATGTGTTACGCTTGAACTCGTTTTTAACCATACCGTACAATAATGTGTTCGCCAAAAAGTAAAATGCATACATACTCGAATATACTCACACAGTTTGCCAAGTTTTGCAAACTTTACGCTTTTCGCATGAATATTCATTTGAAATCATCTCGGTATTGTGCTTTTTAATTGGCAATTTGTTAAAAAGTTCTCTCCTCTATTAGAGAGAGAAAAAAAATGTAAAATTAACTTGCATATCTTTAAGTCTTAAAGTCTTAGAAAGAAAAGATAAAAACCACTACAAATTTGCATGCCTAAAAGTATGCTATGTTTTCATAACATGAGCAACAGCAAATTGTATGCAACACAAAAATAAAATTGAAAAAATGGGTTAAAAGGATATGTCCATAATTAGAATGTAGAAATGTTGCACAAAACATAGTAGGAGTTTCAGATCTAGTTCGTCTTATAGTGTGTGCCTTTTTGCCTGAAAGAACTGTTTGTCAATATAATATCAAACTTTCTTTAAATTAAATTTATACCAGATATTTCCAATTTTCTCTTTACCGACAAACAATTGATTTACCAAGATCTCTTGTGAAGAAACTGGCAACTTAAACTTATTCTATCTAGAATCCATTTTCGGAATTTCATAAGAAAAACAAAGTTGTCCACTTAACATCTTGTCTGCCATTTTCCGGTATGGTTTCAGCAAAGTTTTTCCAACTAACTTTATTTATTGCCAACGTTTTATCTGTTATCCGCTCTGAAGTTCTACGTGGTCTGAACAGATGAAGACTTCCTCTTATTGCTAGTCGAACACCACTGCACATATTTCGGTGTCTTTTACGAACTCCCACTCCCTGATTTTATATTCACAAAAATGTACAACTTGTTATGTTATGTTGTATGTGTCACATTGAAACCCCATGCCAACCTGAATCAACTTTTCCATTTTGAAGAGAAAAAGTCAACAATTGTCGCGAGTTTTAATGATGCATTGTTTCACAAAACGAATCAGATATTACAAATTTCAGGCCGCATTGCATACGCCATTGAAGTGACTCTCACCGCTCTTCAGACTAAAATCTGCTGGAACTCTGTTTATTGACTTGCCTATTAAGCCAAAAATGATCTTCGTTTGATGATCACATGGAAGATTAAGATTATTTCTGATCAATGTAACGGAACAATACAGTGCCATAGCGATGCTAAAACCTACTACTAAGGCTACCGGTATAATTCAGTACAGAAACTATGTCAAGTCTTAGCACCAAGCCTAAGCTTTAAGTTTGAATAATTTAAATTATTTCAAAGAGATTTGATGCAAAAATTATTAGCATTAAATTTTATTGAATTTTAAAGCGGCTTAAAACGAAAGTCACCGTAGTCTAATAGGTGGTGTGTTGGCTTATTAGACGAAAGGCCAAGGTTCAAATCCCCGGCGACTTCCTCTCAGCAGATTTCTGATAAAAACGCTGAGAGTAAAATCTAAAGGTTTTTAAAAAATCTATCGCTCGTTGTCGATTTTAAAAACTGTAACAACATAAGTGGTGTGAGAAGCCAGGCCGTAAATCGGACTGAATAGTTGTAATGGCCAATTATGTATACGCATGTAAAACAAAAGTAAAAACTTTCTTAAAGTAAAATTTCTAATATTATTCTCATGAGTTTTCCCCCCAAGAGATTAGCACAGCCGTATTATAACAGTGCATCATATGGCAGCAGGTTGTTATACACAAAGAATAAATTCACTTGTATGGTACTTGTACTTACTCTCTCTCTCTCTCGTTCTCTGATGTTCTTTCTTTAGCTGTAGTCATAAATAATTTTGAAAATCAAGTGTATCATAGACGTGTGTCTTATTAAAAATCTCTGCACGTTTGTATATGTATTCATATGTGTATATGAAACATATACTTTTACACATTGGGATCAGTTATAAAACTCATACATAAACAGTTTATTACATTATAGGTATACATAGTATTCACCTAGAGATCTCTATGTCATATCTATTCTAATCTCAATAAAAATGGTCATTGTTTTAGATGCATGCATGTATTTGCAAACGTAAAAATATACATATGTATGTATGTACATATAGCAACACATAAAAATATAACAGCACTTGTACACATATTATATACCGAAATTGTTATTGTTTTTATTATTGTTTTAAACTATTTATACTGTTATGCATTCCTATACTCTTGTCTTTTATTTTTAATATTTTTTGTTTTGGCATGCTCTTGCATGCATTCATTCATTCATATTTGCTTATATCGCAACATACATACATATACGCATGCCCCTGCATTGTGTTCTATTGAATTTTATGTTTTTGTTTATTTTGCAATTGGGATGCATTTTAAATTGATTTTGAAAATGTGTTACCGTCAGAGACAGAAGCAGGAGGATATAACACATACAAATTTTAAGAGATTCTTTGTGTATATAGTGACGTGATTATTCCATTTAAATACATACTAAATTATTTATCATTTAAGCAAAATGTTTTAGTTTGTTTAAGTAATTAACTTTTTGTTTGTAGGAGAACGCACGAAAGAATTTGGGCATACATATTTCTTAATAGGAATTATTTCTTTTTCTTTTTTTTTAAAGTAGAGGGAAGTTTGCAAAAGGTTCAACTTAAACATAAGAGTGCCGTTAAATGGACACATAGGTGTTGGGCGATTTTTTTAGATTCTCGGAGAAGAATCTAGGATGCGAATTCAAAGGAAAATTTCTTGTAAAACAAAAATGCAAGTACCATAAACAATGTTTAATATGACAAACAATAAACAAATAAAATTTATTTGTTTCAAAAAGAAAAGTGTATGGCCAAATTTTTTCTTGCGCATTCCTTTTTAAACAAGGAGAATAAAATTGCAGAGTTGTTGCAAAATATTTGCAAGTTAATTAGTAAAATTAAGTAATTTTTTGAATTTATCAGTAACATGAATTCATTTTCATAAACATTAAAGGTCAAATATTTGCAGAGTTTAAGGAATTCTTGAAATAAAAGGATAAGGACAAGGATAAGGTGAAAGAGATCGTATGTTACTATATTGGGAAGCACATTCTCGATATTGTTGATGGAATAGTCTACTGTGAGATTGCAGGATATTGCTAAAGTTATAAAAGAGTTTAAATGGTATTGCATGTGATTATATGCGTTAGCGTCAACCAAATTAAATTAACGTTCACTTCTGGTAAAGGAATGAAATCTATAAAACTAAAATTGTACTTTATTCTTTGGTCTAATATCAGGTCCGTAACACTATTCTGATTTTAAGTAGCTTGCCTTGACGTTTTGCCTTTGCAGTACAATATACGGCCATTAGGAGCCTTTATTCACTCCCCAAATAATCAAAGAATACAAGATTACATGATCCAATGTACACCTATTGTATTCAAAAAATATACGTTTTCGTTAAAATAGTGTGTGTGTCAAGGATAGTTAATGTGTAAATACATTCAATGGACACTCCCTTTTACTATTTGATGTGAAATATTTTGCATTACGCATTATGCATTACTCTTATACACAATGTATACGAACGAATGAATGGCTATCATTTTATCAAATGCATGTAAAAACAAATTTTGTTACATTATTTTCCCAAGTGCAATTCACAAAAGAAGAGCATCGACATCGTCGTCATCATCATCATTATTACAATGTCAACGATGGCTATTAACATTTATTTAGAGCATAACGCTTATTTATGTATGTATATGGATATAATAACAACAGCATATCGTACATCATATATACATAAGATTTTTTCAATTATTTTTTTAAATATTTTTTTAAAATAATACTTTTTGTATTTATTTTGTGAACAATTTTATAAAAATAAATATAATTTTTTGTTCATTATAGCAACTAACAAATTGTGAAGAATAAACACATTAAATCCATATTTGGTTGTGTACAAATACGTTCGTTTATAGACAAATTTTATTAAAAAAAATAAAACATTTTTTCCCTATATTTTCTGAATTTCATTCAATATTTGTTAAGCACATATTTTTTATATTTTTTTTATTATTTATTTAATATCTGATATTATCAATGCTATGGCCATATTTGTAAACTTTTAATGGTCAGTTTCACAGTGTTCGTTTAAGGCAATACTCTATAAGTAAACTAGTTATTGTATTGGCCGATCGCTCATAGATTGACTAATATTTGACTATATTTGTTACCACAGTAGAATGTGTTGCGAAACTACAGCTTCAATGCTGCCTTGATGTAGTGCTTTGTATCTTAATAAATTTAAATCTTCTACCACTACATAAGTCTAGATTTTTGTTTGATGAAATTTCTAGGATTTACGTTAGATTCAAGACGAGGTTAGCTTACAACTATTTCTACTACTACTTCCTACTAATGCTACTACTTCTTACTACTACTACTACTTTTTGTTACTACCACTATTACTATTTCTTACTACTTTTTACTACTACTACTTATTACTACTGCTACTACTTCCTCTTACTACTACTACTACTACTTTTTATTACTACCCTACTACTATTTCTTACTACTTTTTACTACTATTACTTATTACTACTGCTACTATTACTACTACTATTTCTTACAACTACTACTACTTTTTCTTATTACTACTACTTCTTACTACTATTACTACTACTTCTTACTACTATTACTACCACTTTTTATTATTACTACTACTACTAATTCTTACTACTACTACTACTACTAGTTCTTACCACTACTTCAGTACCTCATCTGTTTTCGTTGTAAAAATTCTGTTATTTAATTTAAATTTCAGTTTGGAAAAGGTTTTTTATCACCTCTGTCCTAGTTGAACGACTGAAGCCACTCAGGTACTCTAAGGTACTTTGCTCCTTCTTTATCAAAGTTATTACTGCATCATTTAAGGCTTTGAATTACATCTCAGTTCTGAGAGTTCGGTAGTGCCTCTCTCAGAGTTAAAAGTTTCCTGCTTAAAGAACAATAAAGCAACCATGCATTTTTTTGCCACCTGAAATTTATCTTCCAAAAGTGATAGTTGAAATCCAATTAATTCTGCTTTAATTGCTATATTTTCACATTTTTTTTATTTTACTATTTTGCGTACCCATTGTACAACTGATCCCCTTTCTTATTTTTTTTTTTTTTGTAGCATGACTTTAATTTGTTTATTCTGCTCAAACTCACAGAAATTTATACAGAGCTTTCAGGCTTTCTGTCAATTTTGTATTCTATTAAACTTGTTAGTTTTTATTGCCGCTGTTGTTGTTGCTGTTGCTGTTGTTATCAATATTAATATTTCATTTGGCAAAATGTATGGTTAGTAAATAATAAATACATTCTATAGCCAGTTATAAAAATCTTGTTTTGTTTTCATTTTTATTAAATGAAATAAATAATGCAGTTATAGTTGTGTAGCTGCGTGATTTTATCTGTAATCAAAGTGAAATTCATACTAATTTCGTTTGGCTATCAAATAAATCAAATAAATTATTAGTATCTGTTGATTGCTTTTGGGCGCATAGTGATAACTACATTTTAAAGCATACTTTTAGGTGTTTAAATTAAGTTGTAAAGTTGTTATATTAAGTTGTTATATTTGCTTAGATTTTTTGTAGTTGAAAACATCGCATTAATTTATTTTTTAATAAATCTTAAGAATTACTACGAAATTTAAACAAATTAAACTGATTTAACCTTTCATTTCAACTCTAATCTTTATAAGTTTGTAATTTTAACATCAATTCTGATTAATACAATGATTTGTTTCGTTATATGGCATATAAATTAGTCATATTATAAGTTTTCTATTTCCATAAAGAATAATATTCTCAACTATTCACATAATTTTTTTTAAATCTTTTAACATTTACCTTCACGCATCAGTGTTTTGTAGCCATAATGTTGCTATTTTTTTGTTATTTTTTTTTTAGTGTTTCATCGCATATTTATTATTCTCTTATGTTGGCTGGCATTCATTTATTTTATTTTCAACTAAAAATTGCTACTAGTGCTGATGACTTCTGTATATTATTATTTATTTAAAATATTTATAAACACTCACACACAAAATATGTATAATTTTTATAGCAACAAATAAATTTTAATTTTATTGCCCGAAGACATTTTTAACAGCAACATGTGAGAAATCTGGGCGTTGTTGTTAAAGATTTTAAATATTGTTTATGAAAATTTAAAATAATTTTTGAAGTGCACACACGGTATTTTAATATTTTTATGGGCAAAATTTTGTAAGCTTAAAACATAAAAACAGAGAAGAAGTGGCATCATCTGGACATAGATTTTAAAGTTAAAGTAACCCCCTTTTGAGGGAAAACATTCTGCACAACCTGTAAACCAAAGGCAATAATAAAAATGTTTCTTGGTTACCATAGCTTAAAAAAAGAAAAGGAATTATACTAGAATAGATCATTAAAAGGGTCTGCCACCTGGCAATTATTCATCATTTGCGTGTAGCAATACGAAATAAAAGCTTCAAGTACTGAGTTCTTCTAGACAATATAGGGTGGCCACAAGAAGGCTCTCCCCTCTTCGTATTATTTATTTTTGCCTTGTTTCAGTATCATTTTTCGCTTACAGCAGCAGGTCCTAGAAATAATAAAATAGAGTTGCAATCTTTTACGGCCTAGAAACACTGCTCTCTGAGAAACTTTGTTAATTAAATACCATTATTCTGTCAATTGAGTCCTACTCCTACTTAAAACCTATGTGGCAACAGGCTGGGCAGGCAGAATAATTTTGAAAACAACTCAAATGGAGTTGGACACGATGCATAGACTAGCATGTGTTGACATAAGAGGGGCAAAGGCACTGAAAACTCTGTTGTATTTAAGTCCACTGCATATGGTAGTGAAGACTATAGCTTTGAGGACTATACTTAGGTTAATGGAACACAAGTCTAACATGAACTTGGAATAGGTGCAGCAGTTTTTGGTTGCAGCATGAAACATTTCGAGCCCATGTGGAACACGCGGTTAACTTTCGGGCGGAATCTATGTAATCGAAAGACGTGCTTAATTCCACTTGGATATGAGATTCAAAAGACAGGACATAGCAATACTATCTAACAGCCAGCTCACCGCTCAAGTACTCGAGTCTTATAAGGTTAAATCGAAGATAGTATGGGACTATCTGGGGAAGTAGTATCAGCTAAGAAGACCAAATAAGGTTACTCTCTGCTGGACCCCCAGGTCATGTGTTAATTCTTGACAATGAGCAAGCTTATGGGGCCAGCACGCTTCTGTGAAGTGGGAGGGGGTGTTTGGAAAGATTTTTTGCACCTTCTCTCAGATTGAAAACTGAATTGTTAGCATTTGTGGCAAAGGAATTTAAATATAAAGGACTGCTGCACCACTCATCCTAGCATATACCTGGAAATTGTGCGTATTATTTGTTCGTAGCAACATGGAAAAAATTCCTAGAGTTATCACCCTTACCGTTCAACATAGATTGTGCTTTATATTTTGACCAAAAACATGAAGACATGGAAAAAATTTTGATCCCTCTTGTCGTAAACTATGAAAAGATAATTTATTTTCTTTTTTCTTTTTTTTTAAACGTCAAAAGAGTTGTGAGGCGTATTTATTTGAAAATGTTCAAATAATGTTCTTGTCTAAAAGCTTTTAAAATTTATGCCCAAATGAATTTTATTTACTTTTGCAAAATTCGTAGCATTTATAAAAGTTAATATATTTGAAAAATAAATATTCATTTACTAAGTAAACATATTTAAATCAATAAATTTACAATCAATTTACATTTATGCATTGTAATTACCAAATTTCGTATATTTTTGAATTAAAATAAATTGTGAATGTACAAACAAAACTCAATATTTTTAAAAGTATTTTTGTTTTTTTTAAATATTTAAAAACAATTATAATCCAATAAACTCTAATTAGTGCAATAATACATTGTATTTTTAAATAATTTATCATTATGCTATTAAATTACTAATTATTCTTAATCACAATTAATTACTAGTTTGTGATGTATGCATAAAGTAAATAGGTTTTCCTTTATATATTTATATATAATGTGCCAAAAAAAAATACATTAAACAACATTTATCTTTATACTTTATTAACCCTACTTCACCCTCCATTTTAGTTAAACATTTCAAAAAAAAATAATTAAATTCTTACACGTGCATGACTTATTTGGTATTGCAGCTCGTTTTTGGACGCCATCGCATGCCAAAATTCATAAAATTTTGCGTGCGTCCATTGTTGTTTTTTTTTTAATAACAATAGAAATGACCCATTGTCATGTGTTGCTGCTGTTGGACATGTGTAAATCGTAGTTTCATGTAGGAAATGAAGCTGTCATTTCTGTCAATACTCTCAAGAGTTTTGTAATTTACAAAAAAAAAAAAAAAAAAAAAAAAATTAAAATTAAAATTTAATGGAAATTTTCGTGATGTCCACAAAAATATTTGCAAAATGTAACACATCATGCTAGAATTGACATAGACACTCGGATGGCACATGGTTTTCATATGAATGTTGTGAAACTCATAAAATCGTTAATTAAATCGACAAAAATTAGATTGCATGGTTCGCTCGTTATAAGTGGATACACTCTGAGGTCGTAAGGTCCTCAAATAGCAAACAACTTATAAACAACATCGTATTTAAACCAAATCTTATCTTTTCTATACATCTTATTAATTAAGTCGCTTTAAGTTCTCCATACCTACCATATTATTTCTAGTCTTACATCGTATAACTTAAAAAACAAAATATAACAACTTACTTCCTACCTTAAGTTTGTTAGTTTTTTATTTTCTTTTTTTTTGTGTAAATACATATACAGATAATGTATATACTAACTAGACAAATATATAAGAAAACAAAAAGTATTCAAATATTTCAAAATGAACTTGAACTTTATTGCCTGCCAGTATCCGAAATAAATAAAAAACAAACGAAAATTCTGAACAACAAACAAAACATGGCTGTCATCGCTATGGAATAGAACCGTCTACAATTGTTGTATGTAAAATAAAATATAGGCTAGATTTTAACAACTTGTTTTCTCTGAACAGTACAGTGGGATAGGTTGTGAAAAATTGTAAAGGTTAAATAAATTTAATTGATTGATTTAGTCAGGAATACAACCTAGCCTTTCACATCACTCATGTTGTGTGTGTTAATTGTTATCTACGAGCCGAGATTTACAGTGTAATATCGGCACCCGACGTCTGATTTGAAAAGGTTTTTCATGGCAATTATTATTTTTGCCTAAGACTATTGAGAAGAAATTGGCAAAGGAAATATTTACTTCTTAGATAGGAATTCTACTTCTTTATATCAAGAAAATGTTTAGAATAATAATACCCTGGGTAAGTCGATGTTTGCCTTATAAGCGGTCAGAACTTACGTAGACCGGTTACGTAGAATTTCATTAGTTCAACTAATTTCCTGCAAGAGTCAGTTACAGTATCAGGATCAAACATGTAAAGGCGTCTGGCTCTTAATAAAAAAATAAATTATGGTGTATTTTGGCTTTAATAGAAAATCGTGTCAATTTCATTAAAAGCAGAAACAGATTCCGGACCGTAGCGTAAAACTTGACTGACGTCGCGAGATTACTAAAGATTTAAAAAAGAATCGGTTTTTTATGTTCCGAAATAAATTTCGTAAATATGTTTCTCTGCAAAAGAGTTTTCTTTATACGTTCAATCACTGCAGTTCCACTGTAAATCATTAAACAACAATTTTAACCATATTTTTTTCTTTTATTTAGTTTAAAACTCAAATATACCTAGAGAGAATAAAATAAATAAAATAAGAGAATGTTAAAATAAAAAACTAATACAAAAACAAACTAAAAAAAAAGAAATTAGCATGACTATGAAAAATAAGGCCAGAGAAGAAGGGTTTTCATTTACTTTGTAGTACTTCTTGAGTCTTCTTCTTATACAAAACATTTTATTTTGCTTGTTGATATTTTTGTTGTTGTTGGATACTACAAAATATTTGTTAAAAAGAATATTTGTTAAAAAGAATATTTGTTAAAAAGAATAAAGAATAAACAACAAGAACAAAGTTAAAAAAAAACAGAAATACATTTAAAAATTAATTTTTTTTATTCACAAATACTAAATTGCCGGACAGACAAATAAACCCTAGCACAAATATTATTTACGGCTGCTAATCGCTTGGCTTTTTTACGCTCATACGCGTTTGTACTTTTTATTTTTTTGCTTTTTTTTCTCAAACAGAAATTTTTCTTTTTTTTTTTTTTGTTGTTTAAACTTTTATTTCTATTTTAATTCTTTTTGTTCGAATAAAATTACGTCATTTGTTGCTATTTTAATGCGAATTAATTTTATAGGAAACAAAAAAAAAAAAAAAAATAATAAAAAAGAAAAAATAAACAAAGAAAACACCAACGACATCACCATTGCCGCCGTCAACCACGTTCAACAGCAAAAGTGTGTGAAAAAAAGAGAAACCTTTTTGTGTGTATAATTGTAAAAACTATTTGAAATTGTTTAAACAAAAACGACAACAAATGTAACCAAAATAGATTCTGGCAAGTATTGTAGATTTCCGTTTTATGCTGAAGCAATTGGGGGTTAAAGTTCAAATGAAATTTAAATTTAATCTAATTGAAAACTAAAATCGAAAAATTTTTTTTAGCAAGATCAGGGACATTAGATAAACTAATTAAACGTGGTATTGTTGTTAGTTTTAGGGGCGAAACTTAAGTAGAATCGATTTGATTTTTGTAACAATTAGTACACAGTCAATAAAAGAAAATACTTTAGAAATTACAAAACTTTTACAATGGATGGCTTTCTTTGTATATAGTATTATGGTATTACAGGAAATAGTCTACTTTGTGTCTACTCTCTCATCCTAAAATTTTAATTCGGTCTTGTTTGGTATTGGAGGTGGTTTTTATAGACAGACTACCAGACATCCATCATACGCTATTAATTTATCATGCGATATTAGATCGTGAAGTCGCGTAGTCTAGTAGGTTAGACGAGAGACCACGGCTCAAACACTAGGACAGACATCTCCAATGAAATCGTCTCAGCAGATTTGCGGCAAAATCTCTGAGAGTAAATAGAAATTGGCATGAAAAGTTTCTTAAAAAATCTGTCATTCGAAGTCGACTATAGGGATACAAAAATTAACATACACTACATAAGTGGTGTGAGAAGCTAAGTCGTAATCCTCACTGATGGATTGAAATGATCAATTATGTATACGTATGTAGCCTTTTGCTTCCTTAGTGCTGTTCCTCAAATTATTAGTGCTACTGTAATAGGGTTGTGGGTTTCCTCTTCTATACACAGTTCTTCTTTTACTGTTTAAATAAATTTCTCCATCGTGTTCCAGTTCTTCTCAGATAGTAGAAATGCCGTTATTATCTACTGTCCAGATTCGGTCCATTTGCATTTGCCAATGTTGTTCATTTCGCGTCTTCTTTCGTCCGAAACTGGGTTAAGTTATAGTTGACATGTGGATGGCCTCTATTTACATCTTCCATTTTGTAGGTCATCTATTTTCGCACAAATTTTCTTTTATCAATTGTGCTTATATTTTTTGAGTTTCGCTTCACACAGATAGTACCATTCGATCATTATCTTTGTCTTCGCATCTGAAGGGATAGTTCCTGTTACAATACTAACGGCTTACACAGCAGTAGCTTCCGACATCGGCAACTTCGGGTCTGCCTTAGTTATCCTATCAGTGACCAGGTTTTCCTCATTGTGTGCATAATCAACTAATAATCCAGACACACCGTTAACGGAATTCAATAATAACTGTAATTGCTTAAAGGGCCAATAACTGATGGCCAATTAGAATGTTCAAACCACCAAATTCACTCAACAAGTCAAATGATGATAAATTTTCTAATCACGTCCCATATTACAAGTTGTTTAGAGAAGCAAATGCTTGGGAATTAAATTAACTTTAACTACCTTTTTAGCATTGTAATAAAAATAAAATTTAAAATAAAATATACCCTCGTATATTATTAAAATATTGAGTCAATTTGAGGTAATGTTATCACTCTCATACACTGCAGAAATACAATTTAAAGAAATTATTCACAGAAGACATGTACTTAATAAATATGCAAAATAGAAAAAAAAGAGGAAAGAACAACAACAACAACACGAGAAAAAGAACTGTAACAATATTCGCGTACATGTTTTCAATGCTATAAAGCATAAGCGAAAAAAAAGCATAAAAATTATATGTGACGATGATGGTTCTTATCATCATCACTGGGGTACACGTATAATGTACCATCAACTGCACTATAAAAGACCAGTAAAAGTACATTGACTGCTCCCCATGCTGCTGTTGAAATGTAAGACTTGGAGGAAGCGTAGCAAGTGACAACTAACAAAGCCAAAACAACCGAGAATGGCAACGCTTTTAACACGCACCAAAAGTACGATAAGTAATGAAAAAACAAAAAAAAAGAAAACAGTACAGAATCAACTTATAAATGTCAGTAAATGTCATTTACATGTAAAACCAAAAAAAAAAAAAAGAAAAAGAAAAAGAACACTTTGTTTCGAGCTTTTTGGACAAAATAACAACCGATACCCCCTACACAGGGTTTGGTTAACAATTTGAAAGAAAATGTGTAAAAAATTATTATTTTGTGTGAAGGACGCGTGAGAACTTGTTGTGACCAAATGATGGATGAGTGATGGAACCTACTGTTTAAAGTCAACTCCGAACAACAGATTATTGATAAAAGTTTTCATGGCAATTTTATTTACTCTCAGGGTTTTTGCCAATAATCTGCTGAGAGGAATCTGCTGAGTGTTAGAGATGTCGTGACCTGGGAATAGAACCGTGGCCTCACGTCTAGAATAGAGCTTATGAAGGAGCAATTCGTAGCCCAAGTCATAGATTTTTATTATTTTTCCATTTTGTCCTCAAATAAAGCGTTAGTCTTCCTTCTATCAATGACTGCCAAACACAAATTACATGATACAGCCAGTAGCAGTATTGTCCTTCGAAAATGTCACGGACTTATTGACTCATCCTTATATATTTTCCTCCTATAATTTCGAATTTAAACAGGAATTCATTTTTATTTGCCAAAAACATTTCTTCAAATTTTTAATTTTACATCATATTCAAATAGCTCATCTTGGCAATAGTCCTTCATCACCATTCCTTTTACTACTTTCTGATTTTGTTTTTTTTTCTTCTTTTTGCATTTAAATATTTTCTTAACGTAACATTTTATGTGATGACAATATACACGACAACATATTTCCAAAAGTAAATTTTACATGTAAACAAATGAAATTCATTTTGTACGGGAATATTTGAACATATTTTATGTGTCGATGTTGTATTTCCTTTCGGTTTTTATTGTACTGTTAATTTGATTAATTTAAAAACTGAAACTATGTTATGAAAATATATTTTATGATACAATATTTTGTAAAACGTGACCAATAAGTCTCAGATGGCTGTATGTAATGGAAGAAAAATGTAAACAGAAAAAAAACTCCTCCCAGAGTTTTAAAACCTTAAATGAAATCGTTAAAAAAGCAATATTTTTCCAAAAGAATTAAGCAATTTTTATAATTTTGGTGGAATTCCTTAAATGGTTTTTGGAAATGGAAGGACTTGGTAAAAAAAAAAATACAAAAAATGGGTATAGAATCTCTAGTCCATTCCTTAAAAATTATGCCCCACAATTTACCGAGTGAATCAGCTTCTCTGGTAATGAATCACTTTTCTTTATAAGTTGACCCTGAACAGGAGCACACTAATTCGTTTAAAAACAATTATTCAACAAATTTTAATTGAACTGTATTGCAATGCACTGCACTGCACTGCACACAGTAACCATGTATGTATCAATTAATTATGAAATAAAATATGCCAATTAATTTTAATACTAAACTACATACATATATAAAAATAAAACTTAATTTAGAAATTTTATATAAAATTTACTGCCTAACACTGACTGTAAACAGTAGAGCTGTTTTATTTCCTCTTACCGAAGTTTCATTTTTATAAAAGTCCCATTAAAAAATCAACAAATCAAACTTGAAAAAGGATTTAAAACAGAGCAATACCACTAACCCACCTATTCGCCCTGCCACATACACAGCATGTGTGTGTGACACCGTAATATATTAATGACAAACCAAAAAAATATTTACAATACAAAAGAAAAAAAAAGAAAGAAGAAGAAGAGGAAAAAAAATAAGGATAGTCTAGGCTACAGAGAACTGGAGCAGAGTCATGCTTTCAGGCTAGAATGTAGTAGAATATAGTAGCCAAAGTTAGTTGTTAGGGTATGGAAGGTCATGTTATGCATGTTGTTTAATGGCAGGAAGGATAAAAACAATCTCAGTGTTTGCTTATATTTTAAATAAACATTTTGTTTGTAGTGTAGAGCTAAGCATGTATGTATGTGTTGAAATATAATGCCTTTCCTTTCTTGCCTTTACTTGTCGCGCTCATTGATTTGAGTGACTTGTGGTTGGCCTTAAACAACCAGAGAATAGACGGTAACTGCTGATTTTATTTTCATTATTGTTGAAAAACCCCAACCATGTGCCGCCATATGCCAGTTTGGCATTCTTGTTGCTTTAGTTGTCATTGTTTCGTACGTTTTCCTACCCCACTGTCTTTTGAGCTCCACCATTCTGCCCTTACTCAATGAAAAGTGGCATAATTTTTGTTTTTTTTTTTTCAAACATTTGTGCTGCCTTTCCTTGCTTCGATAATTTGTTACGCTTAGAGTCAGTCACACGAGTGACATGAATAAGAAAAACTAAAAACTAGAAACTTAAGAATTCCATTCAGAGTAATATTTTTTATGGAGAGTGCACCATAGCGCCAGTGTTATAAGTTCAAAGATAAAGGATACGCATCTCCAAAGTGGTGACAGTCTACTGTGGGCACTTAAGTCCGACTCTGCATGGCTACTATAATCAGCGGCGCAACTGTTAGTGTTCCGTGTTGGTTAGCAAGCGTTTAATATGTTTTCGACTATAGTAGACTATCTCATCGGGCGGAGTGTACCACCGGTGGTACGCAATTGATCATGCTATTAGACGATATGTAATACCAAATATTTAGATCTTAACACTTCGGCTGCCGAAAAATACCTGAGTCACGTTCTCTTAAAAGCATTTATTTTTAATAACATTTCTAATTTATAGCGTCTTAGAAATATAACAGCCGTCAGTAGGCGATAAGCATGAATTAAAGTGCATGAATTAGTGTTCATTATATTCCTCAAGTAGGCGAGTCAACTAACAAAGCGAACCAACTGGCGGGATTGCATTTTGGAGGAAAATCCTTGCGCATGCGAATTAAAAACGAATGTGTCCTGTAGTGGTTAAGCTACGGAAATATGCGATAATTAAGAATTAATTTTTAAATTTCGTTAGAAAACTTGTTCTTATAGTACCGATACGACTTCTCAGTCTCTTCCTTTCCTACCTCTTCTTCCTTTCTAATTTCTCTATCTCCTTCACTATCCTCTCTATCTCTCTCTCCTCTAGGAAGTATTTACAATGGGTCATTTTGCTATTGCACCTTCAAAGAGAATTTTGTGGTACTCTTGAAATTTTCTAAACTTGCCGAATAGTAGGATTCCATCTTTAAAAATTAAAACATTTTACAATCGGGTGAAAAACACTGATTTCTCTTTCTCAAGCTATTCCTTATTCATTCAATTCGTGGTGTAATAGTCACGTTTCAACAACAACAACAACAACAAAAAAAAGAGTACAACAGGCGTTATGCCTTGGCATAGAAGAAGAAAAAAACTTTCTTATTTCACATGGGACTGTTTGAGTGTGTGATTGTGTATGTGAAAATTGAAGGTTGTGTTGTCGTCTGGTATGGCAAATTTTATATGAAAGTACGAAGCTCCTTTACAATGCTACACTACTCTATGGCATTAACATCATTTAAGTTTCATATTTTTTACTTACCAAACGCCCACCTCTCCTCCCCTTTCATTCATTTTTTGTGCATACATATATACGAATGAAGATATATGTATGAATAGTTTCAGTTCAGTTGAACACTATGTATAGGTACAAGTTTGTGTAAACATGTAAATGTTGCTCTCTCTCTCTGCAAGGAAGAATAAAAGTGTATGTATGTATGCATGTTGTGTGCAGACATTGTAATTGTAATTGTTGTTGACTTAAGTATAATTAAAAGTGTGTCAATGCTTTGTATCCTACAAATTAGTTACAACTACAACAGCAATAGCAATATAGCACCGAACAACAAAAGAAAGGAAAGGCAGCGAGAAGAACATAAAAGGATAATTATTAAATTGGAAAATTGTATGTAAAAAGAGCACATTTTATGCCAACAAAAGAGAAGACGTCAGCATAAAAGATTCTGATAAAAATAAAGGGCCGCAACAACTTTTACTACTACTTACTACGTACGGCTACATTTAAATATTTAAAAACAGTAGGAGTGTGTACTTTTTTTGAAACAATTAATAAGGAAATGTTACAAGATATTTTTCATTACTTTAGCACGCATAGTAATTGTAGGAAGATGGTAAAAGCATGTTAAAATGTTATTTCTTTCTTTTTTTGGATAAAAATAAAAAAAAAAAACAAATATTGTTCTATGAAATCTAAATAAAAGTGAATTACGGAAGGTTATTATTAAGCATGAGTACATTCTAAGGAGTGTTCTTTGAGAAGCAGAAATGCTTATATGAAATAACTTTGCATGTGAATTCGACTTTGTTGTGTGTATGAAGTAAAACCTATAGCACTCACGATAATATTGGGACTTTCACTTTTCTTTAAAAAAACTAAACTTAAGGGAATAATAATAATTTGAACCTTTATTTAAAGAAGATATTAATTAAATACAATACTAGTTTCGTCGTTCGAGTGAAGCGTCTGACCAATGAGACCATAATAACGCCTGACCTGACCAAGATAATTTTCGCTGGTAATGGTGGAGCCTAAATAATAAATTTCCTTCACAATTATTCCTAGATGTTGAAGGTATAGTATACGGTGCACGTACCTACATCCCGACAACATTTATTTGGTTTGATCCTCATTTACTGCCAGAAACATCTGTTGCATTCATCCTACTAGCACATTACCTTCGGCCTTAAACATTCAGCGAGTACACCATCAGGAGCGAGTAAGCTTTTTGAATCGAAACTTTGTACTCACACCGTGTCAACTCTCGTAGTGTTGGAAAGTGTCGCCTCCATAACCTTAGTACCTCCCGCCAAGTTACGTTTTTTTTTACTTACAAAAAGATACTTCGGGCGTGAAACCTTTGGTCAAACGCTTGATATTTTTGTAAAATTTTTGACCATCGACTTGCTCATGCACTCGGCTTTTCTGCCTCCCTTCTTGAATAGGGTGATGTGCACACATCTAATATTCTAAAACCATTCGCGGATGAACGTTGATCGCTCGGCGGATAGCCAAATAGCTTTAAAGATGACAACCCCTGGTGCTACACACTATCGTTTTTGCGCCGCGATCAATGTGGACCAGCCATATACCTATGGACGAAGTGGTTCGTATACCCCAAATAGAATTTTTATCAGCCTTCCTGCTATCACACAAAACAGTTTTTTTAATATCCATTATTATGACATTATATGCCATTTTATAAACTTAATAGTACCACATAATGTTGTCTCTATGCCATCGAAATAAAAACGAATCGAAAACGGAAAAATAATTCTGAATTTGCAACAAAGAGTTAAAAATTTATATGAAAAAAATGTCTTTCCAAGTGACTGGGTTTATGTGGTGAAGTGCATTGCATTTCGTTCGCTTTTGTTTTTCACATTTTTTTGTATGTTATGTAGAGCGGTGCTGTTTTTATTGTATTGTGCCATGTATGTGAAGATAAATTCGAATTTGAAAATCCAAGACGCAATCCATAAGCTTTAGTAGCGCCACATTTGGCGTTATCAGAGCAAAATTTTGCCCTTAACAGAAGAAAATTTGCACTTAATAGAACACTATCCCACTACCACGGTTGGAAAGAGGACACTCTGGACTCTGGACCATATACATATAGTCTGTATGGTGTACTATTTCTTATATCTTCCAAATTGGGCACTATCTTCTAGAGAATTTTCAATCAATTAATTGATAGTTTCAAAGCCAATTTTCACAAAACCATATCACTTAATGTGGGACTATTTTGCTGATTACATTAAGAGGCCTTAGAACGTTCCTTTGAGTATGATATGGTAGTCATAGGCCTACTACTTGCCCTAAAATTAGCTTCTAAACAAATGGGCTTTTTCAGATGGATACTGTTAAACAGCTAACAGTGCTCTGTTAAGTGCAAATTTTGTTCTGTTTTGTTCTGCGTCCTAGATTTTCAAATTCGAATTTATGTTCACACACATTTTTATGCCTGGTGTGCTAAATTGTTAGCAACAATTTAAATTGTCAACATTTTCCACATTTTCCTCCACATTTAATGTTTTAACCTTTCCATAGTTCAGTTCACTTCCTTTCACTCTGATTTTTTATTTTCTTTTTTTTTTTTTTTAGTTTCAGTTTTACATTTTTGTGCTGATTATGAGAGAGAGAGAGAGAGCAAGAAAGAGAGAGCGTAGGAAAAAGCAACAAATATTTGCAAAAACAAAAAAGTGCAGAGTAGTAAAAAAAGGAAAAAAAAACGTTGAAGAAAAAAGTAAAAAATATAGTCACCATGCTTGGGAAAACCTACATACATTCCATTTAACAAAGGATCAGCCATAAATGTCTGTCACCTTTGTCTTTGCTTAAATGAGTGGCGTACAGAGACGTGTTACGTTGAATGGAATAAGTAGAATAATACAATAGTCTATAGGCTGTTGAAAGCTCTTGTGCATTGCAATTGTATAAAATGCAACATTTTGTAGCAACAGTAAAATGCACAACACACCTAATTTACTATGTTTAACGATGATATTCATACGTTTGTGTAGGTGTTTGGGTGTTATGGAGGCAAAAGCGAAAATGAATGGATGCTTAATTTCTCAGAAAAGTGGGTCATGAGATGTTAAAGAATTATTTTACTATCTGTTGATTTTTACTTTTGTTGATGTACTTCTGTCAAAGGTTAATTAGGTTCATATTTAATGATCATGACCTCGCTAGTCCTTAATAAATGTAGTTGTTAGATAGCCACTTCGCAGGAAAATAGCAAAAGTGTAAGCATTTGTGTTTTTCTCCTTTACATCGTTCTCATGGGTCCAACTTAAGAAAATTATGAATTATTACCCTAACTTCGGATTAAATGCAAGTCTCCTGTGATTATATACGACGCAATTTTATCGTACTTCTACTTTCATCTAATCCTCTTTCCAACCCTTCATGTCAGGATTTCGACCTAGTTTCTCTCTCTCTCTCTCTCTCTCTCTCTCTCTCTCTCTCTCCTCCTCTCTCTTCTGTAACAACATTAACTGCACAAAAAAAATACAGAACTTTCATAGCTAACTTCACACACATAAAGGCTCTGCTATTTTTTATCGTCTGTTGAGTATTTAAATACTTTCCGTTTCTTAAATTTCAAAAGGGTTAGACTTACAAAAAGATTTTTTTTATTTTCCTTTTCAGCTTACATTCTTCGTTTTGTCTTAAGGTTTTTTAAAATAATTTTCCTTGGAACATTTTCAATCGTAAATAGATTCTGGTCATAAATTTTAATGCAGTGATTTTCTTTAAGAACATGGAATGAACGGGTTAAGAGAAACTAAGAAAAAATAATAGTTTTTGGCAATAGTCGTCCTTGAAATTCTGTGTACGTGTCTTCTTAGTTTTCAATTAAGTTTTTGTTTTTTAAATAAATCACTTAAAATACTTTTTAATAATTATAGCACAGTAGTGACCAAAGGCGTCAGGATTTGATAATATTCCTTACTAAGCATGTACCTATAGATTCCATATTCTTAAAACTGTGTCAAGAGCCTGGTCTGTCTGTTTTTACTCCATTTGTAATGTCTGAAGGTTCCTCAGTTCTTTAGTGCTAAATCAAAGGACAAGACAGATATGATTACCATGTATTCTGAAGGAATACATTATTCTGTATTGGTTTTTGAACGATTGTTTTCTCCTGAGGCTTTAATTTCCAGCCGAAAAAGTCTGATACCAAATACGCTATAAAAATTTGTCGCCTAGCTTAGCTGCCGTTTACATCACCCTCCTTAGGTTCGATTCGTAATGTTCTCAAAGGATTTAATTATTCGCTTCAATACGGTTTATTGGTTTCCAGTACTGAAATTTATTTCATATTATACAGGAATGTTAAACATGTTGATTTGTGTGACAATTTGCTATGTCCATTAATAAAAAAGTAAAAATAAAAAAAACAGAATATCTTAAACCCAGAGCAGCTTAAGAACTGTGTGACATATGTATGTCAGCATGACTTTTACTGTTTGATTATTATTCTTATATATTCTTTATTACTTTTTACTTTATGTTGAATTTTATTTTATTATCTATTTATCTTTTAATTCTTCTTACTCTTTTCAGATCCTTTGTCATTTGCGCAACCCCCCAAAGGAGGGGATACTTACCGTAAAGTGAAATATGTTGTTGTATATTTGGCTTGAAACTGTTGCTGTAGTTGCTGTCCATTAACACAATGCATGCTAAGTATTAGGCAGCAGTTTATTTTATAATTACAACCAGTAGTAGTAAATCCTGTCAAATAACTACAACGACGAGTAATCTCTTCCATTTTTATCTCTCCTATATACACGCCACACCTCCACTCGTGTAACGAACAAAAGCAACTACAATAATAATTATTAAAATAATAAATATAATAAAACTTAAACCTCTAACACAATGGCATTCAGTTACGCCTGCCTTACACTACAGCGTGTGGTATTACCAATTATTTTGGTATTGGGTAAGTCCATATGATATCAACATTCATTTATTTATACACTCTTGAAATTACCATTGAGGGTACGTAAAACTCTAAAAATAAATATAATGCCTCAACAGAAAACCGCCTTTTTCTTTACTATTTAGAAAAGGTAGAAGAGAGCACTATGTACATACAGACATTATTCTAATTGGAATTTTTTTATTTTTCATTACTTTGTTTTCATTTTTGCATGCTTATTGTTCATTAATTCATTCATTCATATCTTCACTCATTTCATTCATTCCATGCTTGATTACATTACGACTTCATGTAAACAGAGTGTATATTGGTATGAGTGTATGAATGTCAAGTTTACTTTAAAAAATAATTATAAAAATAATATTGTATTGATATCCATGTATTATTTTTAATCTATTTTGTTATCCTTTTTGCAGCTGCGCTATATCGTCCCGTTGGTATATCATTTGTATACCTATTGATGTTTTTCATTTCACCATTTGTACCGGTGGCCACAAGGAAAAATTTCAAAGGATCTGTTACACCGTATTTTATAATATTAATAGCATTAAGTACAATATTAGTATTATGTCATATAGGGCTGCAAGTATCCATATTGGCCCTCGATATAGGTGACAGATTTGGTACGTGTACAGTAATTGAACGTTTGCTGAGACATGTTGGTTTTATTGGCTTTCAAAACTTAAAGTTAGTATAATACACAGAAAAAATAATTGGAATTTTAGGTTTATAATATCTATCCTTTATTGTTTGTTTCAGAATATTTGCCGTTATTGAATGGTTAGTGCCAGAAGTGGCTGTTTTCATAAGTTCTATAGTCGTCTATGTGGTGACGAAAAAAATTACACAAAAAGTGGAAGTTCCAATAGAAAATGGCAACCGCGATTCTGCTGATTTAGAAGAGATTCTAGAAACCGGTGCCGCTGTAAGTGCTGGCGAAATGTCGGCAAGAAAATCTAATGACATTGAGACCACCACAAATGGTAAATTAGACAACGATAAGCCGAATTTCGATGGTCTCATAAAAATCTGTATGTTTATACAATACATTGAGTGAGAACTGTTCTACATAAAAAAATTAATGAAAATTTCTTTGCAATTGCAGCACCCTTATTTTGTTTGGCAACCTTATTCTTTTCGGCCACATTAAGACCAAGTGTTCCGGGTGGTTTTTATTTTTTAATCTTTCTACTATCAGGTTCATATTGGGCAACCTTCCAAACATTGCAAAGGTATGATAAGAGAAAAATAAAAAACAAAATCAATTTATTTAAAATATGAGTATGTTCCTTGGTGCTTTTTGGATTTTTAGTTAAAAAACGTATAAAAAATTTGTTTTCTTGTTTTCTAGGAAATTTGCTATTTTATTACGTTTTGTAATGGTTGTGATTGTGGCCCATACTATTTGTATAGTGGCTTATCAAACGCCCTGGATGCAAGACCATTTAGATGAAAACAGCCTGGCTGCAAGGTAATGTAATGTAATGTAATGTTTCATAATTTTGTAAACCAAAAGAATAAATTTTTTATTAAAGAAAACAAATTGAGAAAACAATATTACAATTCAATTTACCCTGCAGTGTATAATGGCTATGAATTTTGTTTATTTAACTTGAATATTTTTATTTTTATAGATTAATTGGCCTCGAACCTCTTGTTACTTCATCATGTGCCAATGGCAATGACATTAGAATCATTGTATATGATACGAAATTTAAAGCTGATTCATTCCTCAATCCTATAGTTTTATTTTTTACATACTATGCATTAGCATTGACCACTAAGAATCTCATCAAGGCCAGGGTAAGTAACAAATATTTTATTCTGCCTTTAAATTTAGTTTCCTTAATCCTTAAATAAATATAAAACTAAACAAAAAAATGTGATTAAAAAATTTCCACAATATCTTTTATAATGAAGCAATTGACTAAAAACATTTGTTTTTAATTTTCTTATTATATTTTATTTTAACAAGAATAACCTTTTATTTTAGAAAACTGTTAATTTAACCTAAACTAACACTAAAACCAACATTTTTCTATTTAAAATTCTTTTGTCTTCTTATAACAAAAAAAAAAAAAAAAAATGCTGCTTTAACTGCTGGCTTCCTTAATTTCCTTTTAACACGACGACAAACTTTTTGTTTTTTTTTTTGTTTTTCTAAAACAACAAAAAAATAATAAAAAAAAACTCAAATTAAATTAAATTATAAATTCACTAACAAAGATCATTGCTAAACCAGCCACTGCTTTTGGTCATGAAGTTGATAATAGTAGTACCCATAAAATACAACGACAAATATCGCTGATTACACAAACATCACGTAGTAGTAAAAAGGATGGTACTAGGAGTAAATCCCAACGTTTAAATGTAAGATTTTTTTCATATCACATTTTTAATTTCTTTTTCTTCAGTTTTCGGTTCGATTTATCTTACGTTAAAAGAAAAAATCAAATAATTTTATTTGTTTTGTCTTTTTTTTTAAGGATTAAAATTTTTATGGAAATGTTTAAATCCGAATGAAAAAGTTTAGGTTTTAAAGTCTGAAATACACTTGTACTTGTTGGATTTATCACTCCTCTTAAATATATTTACGGTATTATTATTCTTGTAAAAGAATAAAAACCACAAACCAAGCAAAACTTTACCAGATAATCGGGGCTTGGAGTTCAACAATCTGTACCGCTTACACAGGGATTTATAAGTCTGCTAAGAAATCTAAATTGGTTATCTTTCCATCTTACCATCTTTACATACAACTTGTCAGTTTGGCATGTTTTAAATCCGTTATATTTTAAGAAGTGTAGGCCAATCTTATTCCTCGACCCGGGATTTATTTATTTTATTAATTACAATACAATTAAAAATTCTATTTTAATTCTTACTAGCTGAGTAACTAACATCTTATGCCTTATAGATCAGCACCTTTCGTGGAAAATGTTCACACATTTACCACACTGATAGAATAACGCACTACCCACTAAACTGCCGAAACAGCCACAGCTTCTGTAAATATTTCTGATAATTTTTATCATTCTTATATTCTACAATATAGAAGACATCTCATAGCTCTAGAAATATGTTGATTAGACCCCAGTCTGCAGGTCATTTATTCCAACTTAGGTTTTTATCTGGTGTTTAATATTATTATTTTTAAGATGTCATGTTATATCGTCTAGAGATTTTGAGAAGTCCAGACATTTATTATAAAATCGTTCTCATCATGATATATTGTCTAGAGGATCTGAAAAGTCCAGCCATTTATTATAAAATTGCCTCCAGACATTTGAAAGCAGAACGTCCAGCAAAACATATTTAGGTCAGCTGGCAGTATAACCGTGGGTATCTCTCTCTAATATTTCCTTATACAAGCGGCACTGATGATGTTATGATTGCAGTCCAAATACTTAAAAACTCTGAATAAACCTCTCTTATGAGAACCCATGTTCTGTGATAGATTTTGAATTTTTTTTATTTAAATCGTACATTATGAAATACGAAACCATTAAGAAAAGACTTTACTAGAAAGAAAAACTTGTGGTTTTAGTGTTTATATAAACACATTGTTTTATATAATACGGGAATATATTCTCAAAATACAACTGTTTGCAATGGCATGTGATCAACTCTCGAATGAAAACTGATTTATTAATATATGGGTTTTAAATTTATCACATTATTTACTGCATGTTTGGACACGTTTAAAAGGAATCCAAGGAAATCTAATTACACTTTTAATTGGTTTAAAAAAAGTTCCCTTTTATGTCTCCACACTATAACGAAGGATTGTTTAAATAAAACAAAATACTAACGAAAGGTTTTGATTTAATTTACTCAAATGCATGTAAATAATTATTTTTATTAAAGTATGTAATAATAAAAACAGTAAGTTTTTTTTAACATATAAATGTGATTCAAGAAAAACTTTTACGAAATTATACAAATTTTAACTAACTATGGTGCCTATTATATAATATATAAATTTAAATTATGGTACACACATATACTAAAAGATTGAAGCTTTTTTTTATAATTCCCTATTGGAAAATAAAATCCTTTTTTACATTTTAATTATGTTACCTTATTAACAGTAATCACGGCTGGTATATTATGTATGTATTTCTTATAGAATGTTTAAAGACATTATGTATTATTAAATTAAAGTTATTTTTGTTTAATTTATTATTCGTAAACATATTTTTAAGAATTGTTAAAGTTGCCGTAGTCTAGGTAGGTAGTATGTTAGCTTATTGGAAGTGAGGCCACGGTTGAAACCCCTGGTCATACACCACCAACAAACACAAAATACGAAAAAATATTTCTTCGGCAACTTACTCTCAGCAGATTTCTGGAAAAAACTCTAGGAGTTAATAAAAAAAATTAACCTGAAAAGTTTCTCAATAAAATCTATCATTCGGAGTCGGCTTTAAATTGTAGGACATGCTACCAAAGGGTAAAAACAAAACACACACAACATAAGTGGTTTGAGAAGCTAGGCCTTAATCCCAACTAAAGGGTTGTAATGACAAATTATGTAGGTATAGTGTGAGAAAGATAAAAATGTGATTGTTTCGAACCTCAGTATACTTGGAGAATGCATTAAAAATGTATTACGAAGCATTTGCTTTGGAATGATTCCAATTCTAATTTCTTATTTCGTTTTGATAATTTAAATGTCAAAGATTAACTACTTACTCCCTGTATGCACAATTCTTCAAAGTATGAAAAGTATATGAAATTAAACTATTGTACGAAATATGGCCCGACAGATGTCATACGCTAATTTTCGTTTACGTATAGCAACAAGTGAAATAGCTAGTCAAGAAGGTTATGTTTTGAAAAAAGTTATGTATTATTATCCATTTTATAGCACAAATAGGTTTATTGCTTTTACTTTTTCTTTGTTAATCATTTGTAGAAGTAAACTATTTAAAGTTCAGTTTTGATTAAAAAATTAGTTT
>QOCX01000009.1:766698-843618 GCA_005959815.1 Sarcophaga bullata
ACAAGAAGCTTGTAAGATAAACAAAAGTAATTAAATTATGTATTAAAATTATAATAAATTCAATATTAAAATTTAAAGTTTAAAAGTAAAACATCTGCTACTTTTTTTTTTATTGCGACCAACTTATAAGCAAACTCATACATATAAAAACTTTAGTTTAAGAATAAATTATAAATTATTTATATTTATATATAAGACAACTTAACCAACTGTGATTACATTCTATTAATTTTTTTAATTTAAAAGATTATCCCAAAAAAAATTATTATTTATTATTTGCTTAATTTTAGTTTTTTTTATGTTTTTAACCACAATAACTTTTATATATATTTTGTATGTTGCTCTCTTTTTTCTACTTCCGCTTTAGGTTACTTTGCGCCGTGAACAACAACGTCCTCAATTTATAATTGAACCGACTGAAACGACGCCTGTACGTAATTCACTAACTCTTCTCCAAACTCCTGCTTCACCACCACTTCTATATATATATATACATTTCCGATCCTTTCTACGTTTGTTTAAGTGTTATTGTCACAACAATTATTTCTCGTTTTTAAATTTTTCTGTAATTGGTTGTGGAAAGTCCTATCGAGTATTATCTTGTATTTGTTACAATATATTGTTAAACTTGTTGTCTCAATAAATATCATTCTAATAGAGTCTAGTAGTTGGTAGCAGTAGTTTATGATGGTCTATATATCTACTAATAATAATAACACTTTAAAGCTTATCATTACTAATGTGTTCTTTGTTGCAAAACTAACATTATTAATGTCTATATATATATATTTATACATACCTAAATATAATTGTAATTTAGAAATTTTAATAGTTTTTAATTAACACTATTTCCAAATTTCTTTTAGGATTTTCATAGACTAACATATTAATATTCATTTATACTAGGCATTAAAGTTTATATAAGAATTCTTACGAATTCCCTTTGCTATCGAAATTATTCGATTGTGATATGTTTTGCTTTTTTATTTTCCCTTCGGACTAATTTCGTTCTGATTTCGTCTCAAACTATTTGCTAGTATACCTCTATTTGCCAGTCTGTGGAAATCTTCTTAAAACTTTTCCGATTCCTCTTCCTGCTATTTTTTCACAATTCCGCTGCAAATCGATAGTACCCGTGTTTTCTGAAAGAGTTATCTCTTGGATATTCAGTTTGCAAAAAATATTTTTACTTATCTTTTGAAACAAAAACCTGAGCGTAAGTTGTTTGCAATATAATTCCTAAACTCATAGCCTTCCAGAAGGATTGATTTCGTATTTTAGGATGAAAGGTGAACCTTTATTGTGAGATAGATCAGTAGTGATTTCTATATCTAATGCATAGCTCCAAATGATTAAATTGCCTTTTTATTGCGATTCAAATACGATCGCGGAAACCGTTGGTAGCAAAAAACAAGGCATCCTCGCGTTTCATATTGTCAATTTTGATTTTGGTGAATTCGGTAGGGTGTTCAACTATCTTACGCCTGAAGCATTATAGTTCCATATTGTTTACTTGTATTCACAGAATTATTTAATGATAGCTAATAGGGCAGAGCGCAAGCTCGATGTGGCATTGCACTCGGAACCATTCTAATAAAGGAGTTTAGATAGTCTTCGACCCCTAACTAAGAGGGAAGCCACTTATGCACGTGGTTCCGAATTGGTTCTCCCATATGGTGATGCAATCTTTATGATTTTCACTTTTAGTTTTTTTAATTATGAAACAGTGACGACTTAATATTTAAAGAAATTATTCCAAATAGAAATGGTGTAAACAAAAAAAAAAATATTATCGCCATGTTATTTTTATTTTCTATGTCTAATCATATCTTTCGTAATGTGTTACTAATTAACCTCCTAATAACATTTCATTGTACTCGTATTGTATCTGTCTTAAACATTCTATTCTCTCGCAAATGTATCCTTTCATTCTTCTCTCTTTTTGTGTGTGTGTGTTTTTTTTTCGTTTGCCGTACAATATTTTTATGTCCTTTATATTATACAATATTTTATAAGTGAATGTGCTAAAGTGTCACGTTCGTATCTATGTTTGTGTCTGTTTTTTTCCTGTTTTTTTTCTTTCTTTTTGCCATTAGCAAAAAAATAAAATAAAATATGGAGGGGGGAGAACATCAACAACAACAATTATTAAACAGACTATGGAATAGGCTGTAGAACGTCTAAAAATTCTTTTGTTCTACTTATGAGTGAGGTAGAGGAGAAGGGACAAGTGTTTGTGACGTGGTTTTTTATGCTATTTAATTAGTTTTTTTTTATCAAGTGCTTAAAAAATTTTTTACATCATTTAAAAAAAAAAATCTTTTCAACAAAAATCCTTTAGAGGTATTTAAGTAGAGAACCTAATCCTTTGGGGTAAAATACTTTAAAATGAATTTTTACAAAATTGTTTAAATTAAATAATTAAATTATTTCTGTGTGCAATTTAAGAAATAACGTCTGTTCTTAAAATGCTTTGAATATAATTGGATTACTAAATAAGAGTGCCTTAAAATATATCATTGTATTGTATCATAATGTTCAACATTTTATGGGATAAAGAGTTTACTCTTTAATATGCTTTAAATATTTGAAGAATTAATATATTTTGGGCCCGTATATCTAAGGATTGAAAGGGAATAGATTTATAGAAATTTGATATTATAGAATAAATTATTGCAAAGCTATTGTGAAACAATAAGTTCGTAACATTCCGAATAAAACCCAGCTCTGAATAAAACATCTTTTTATTTATAACTACAGTCCCTTTGAGCTTTATGCTCTTTGGTCAATATTTCTCCAATTTTTCTTTTTGTCGTTTCCATAAAATAAGATTGTGAAATAGATTTAGTTGTGAAATATTTTGTTCGAATCAATTCTCTTACCTCCGATCCAATGTTTCTTTTTCGAACCTTGTGTTTGTCAGCCAGAGCTACATCTGGAGAATAGAGATCAATGAGGGAACAATTTATAGTCTAATTACTGAATTTTCTTCTTCAAATACGCAATCCTCTGCAATCAAAAGTTGTCAAACACAAGCTAATTAAAATCACTTGAAGTCAGCAGTCTTATCCTTCAAGTTTAAGGGCCGAAAAAATGTACAAACAGAACATAACTGGAAAAATTCAATGACATAAAATAACTTAACAATATTTATTATTAATAATATTTCTATTTCTGTGTTAATATTTAATTCAAATATAAATTGTGTTAACAAATTAATCCATAGAAAGTTAAATGAACCTGATGCTTAATGCTTAATGCCTAATGCTTTATACATACTTTACTTGCAGTCGTAGAGTGGATTAAAATAATCAAAATTTTTTAAAGTTTACCGTTCATGACGATATATTTCAATTTAACAACTACAGTTTTAGAGCGCGGAACGTATATGTGAGCCTAGTCAGCATACTTTATTCTACGTATAAACTATGGGCATAAAATTGTATATCATTTAGGATTCTCTACCTTATGCATATTCGCAAACATAGTTTTGAAAACCATTGCCAGGTGGCTATGTGATAATCCAGTGCTATAAAATGGAATGGCCATACGGCACAATCAATCCTATAAAGATATTTTAAGCAGCTTTTTTGAGTAACATAATATAATTTTTATTATTATCTCTGTCGTTTCGTTGGTTACATCAATTCGGCGATAAGTATACTATATATTACACACTTTTAAATCTAGGTTATATCTCTAATTTCGTCACACTTGAGAGGTCACTGCTATTCAATTGCGTTTGATCTCAAGACTGTCATAAATTGGACTGGTAATGGCAGATCTAAGGTAAATAAGTTCCTTGATAATGACGATACGCCGCAAGTCCCCTCCTTTCGCCTATATACACTTATTATCTTGGCAGTCTCCCGTTTCGTAGCTCTAAAAGCAGCAGTAATATTTCGCTTGATATGCTCTATGATGTCGGTGCCATTGGTGTACGCAAACAACAACTATAGAACACTGTACAGGTTCGCATGACAAGTGGCCAGCTTGTCCGATAACTTGTAACTATTCAACGTTATATTGCACAGTGTTGTTAGCTTCGCAGGAATTCGAGCTATTATGATATGACACTGATAAATTTCAATCAGGGAGATACCCTCCTACCCCTTTCCTATATCAAGGGATTTAATTTTTTAGACACAGTATGGCAAATTAATTCAGATGTTCAAATGAAGGATCGTTTTTGGTATTATTTTTTAGCGTTCTTAAAAGAATTGTTACTGGTAAGGCACAGTGAATATTTTAAATGTTTTGAAAGGCTTTGCACACAATTTTATAGGAATTCTTTGAGCCTACAAAGCCCATAGGTAAAATAATGCTTGTCAGCCATAATCGATAGTGTAGTGTGAACTTATTTTTGATATGAGTATACCAACACAGACAGAAATAATAAAAACGACCGTATATATGCCGCGGAAATCAGAAACGTCGGAATATCTTCTGAACATGACGTACATATCATCGTATAAAATAAAAGCAATTTTAGTATTCTACGTGTTTCGTTCTAGAAAATGTGGGAAATATTCTTAAAACTGCTTAACTGAAATTCACTTAGCCTACATACTTACTAGTTAATATGCGTACATACATATGTGTGTATATGAAAATAATCATCTTATTAGTACGAAATAATTGCATTACAACTAATATCAATCTTATTAACATATGTATACTTTCTAGTTAACAACACAATATTTAATTCACTAAAATATCATTTGTTTTTGGGGTTTCCTAGTGTCTGTTACATTATCTCATTTGAATATTATTTGGTATCACAATTTGTTTTTTTTTTGTTACAAATTTGTCAAGTAATTCTCACATTCACTTTAACAATATTTTGACATATTAAATCTAGAGTTTATGTTTCATTATTAAACAAATATTTGTTAATTGTTTACTTTTATCATTTTGTAAAGAAAGAAAAAAAAATGTCAAAAAACCGTTCAGTCCAAACATTTTATGCTTTTTTCTTTTCTATATTAATGACTCCATATCCTCATTAATAATGGTTGTGATTTGTTATATTTCATCATCATAATTTCTGAATATTATAGTTAATGCGTTCAGCTACACGTAAGATAACAACAAATACAACAACATCAGACAATAATGGTGGTACAGATGGACAACAAACCAATAATGATATACCCTTGGATTCAATAGATAACAATCGTCAATCAGAACATGAATACAAATCGGGCATATGTGATCAAATCTGGTATGGCATTACCGGCATTGGCGGATTTATCTATCAAAATAGTTATATATTTACAAATGTTCTTATGATGGTGAGTAGTAGTTATTACTAAATTACATTTTATAAAAGCATTTCGAATTTTAAAAAATAAAAAAAAAAAAAATATGAATTAACTCGTCAACGCCACGATTACCGACCCCCTGTAAACATCTAAATATTTAAAAATAAAATTTATTTTCTTCCTTTAGGCTTGGTCTATTGTCTATCACAGTTGGTTAACGTTCGTTTTACTTTTATGGGCCAATGTCTTATGGATGATACCGAATCAACGCAAAGCCATGATGCGTTCAAGTCCTTTTATAGTCATCTATGCTGAACTATTATTGATCGCTCAGTATATATATGGCATGGATTTAACAAATGATGAATTACCCTCCCATGTTGGTGTACGTAAAGCTTTCCTACAGCCGTCACTTTAACCACGCATATATATTTAAATTAATTAAACTCTTTTCAGATTTCGGGCATTAATTTGAAACAAATCGGTTTTGAGCGACCGCAAGAGAATGGCATGCAGCCCTGCATACCCCTGATAGTTAAAACATCATTTTTACTCATGTTTTGGGTTACCTTACGACAATTCTTTAAAGAGAAAACCGACAAAAGACGTGACAGTAATTTGGCTGATATTTTTGCTCCGCTACAGTTAAGTGTAAGCCATTCGATGACCGAACAAAATACTGTGGGTGGTAAAAAGACCTCAAAATTCCTTAAGAAAATGGGCATCATCATAAAGAATCTATTGGTGCGACTATGGATTTGGTTATTGGTTTTGGTTATATTTTTGTGTGCCATGACTGGTGACAAAATGACCGGATTTCGTATATGTTATATGGCCTTGTTCCTATTTTTCCTGCTGGTATTCCAGTCATCATCGAAAGCCTGGGTTAAACTAATGTATGGATTTTGGTTATTCCTAATCTTTTATGCCATGTCCATACTAATATTGATTTATACCTATCAATTCGATGAATTTGATAAGTATTGGGTGAAGTATCTCAATATATCAACTACTTTGTAAGTTTTATTTCTTTCCCTTCTTATTTATTAAATAATTTAGAAAGGAATTGAAATTTTTTGTATTGTTATATCAATTTCAGGCAAACCGATATCGGTTTAGAGCTGTATAAAACCAAGGATTTATTTTTGCATTTAGTTTCACCCACAATCATTGTCATCTTAACGGTTATACAAGTTCATTATTTCCACAAGCGCTTTATAGCATCTATTAATCAACCTACCGAAGCTACATCACGCCCTGCGGAGGAGCATGTGCGCCACAAGTCTCGTACTTATTCGCGTGTTATTGAATCGGAAGGCATGGAATTTGTTGAATCGGCCGGGAATTTAATAAAACTTTTTTTGATTCGTTGCCGTAATAAAGCCGAAATATTCTTTAAACATTTCAAGGGAGTTTTTTGGCGACTCTTGGAACTCCACTGGATTAAAGTGGTCTACTTAACAGCATTTATATGTGCCGTTAGTGAGGTAATCTAACTTATAAACTTTATACCCAAAAACAACAACTATTTAATGTTGAAAATTCTCTATTATAGGTCTCCCTCTTGCATGTGCCCTTCATAGCATTGTGCGTGGTAGGCGTAGTTTCAAATGTACGCATGAATTTCTTTTTCAGCCGCCTTATTTCTCTGATGGTGACAATAATCGTGCTATCGAAAATGATTTATCAAATAGCCTATTTGGATCATAGCAAATATGATTTTAAATGTCCCGACGCTAATGGTAAATACAAGGGCAACAATGCCGAATGGTTCGGTCTCTATAAAGCCAGTCCCGAACATGGTCTAATGGGCTTATTAAAAATATATATCATTTATATGGTGATAGCTACATTGCATGCTGTTATATCATTGAGGCAATATCAAATGCGTCGTTTAAAGGGCACACTTAATGACCCCGTGTCTAAAGTGGCCTTCCCTGATGTGGACAGAGAACAGGCCGAAAAGAAATTGGAGGGCATGATTAAATATCTATTTAATTACGGCTTCTATAAATTTGGCTATGAAATCTGTTTAATAGCTTTAGTGTCCACCATAACCTACAGACAAGATATTGTAGCTGTAGCCTATTCCGTGTGGTTAATATTGCTGTTACTGTTTAAGCGTAGTAAGAATGCCCATATATGGGGCATTTTGCAAGTGTTTATTTTAGTCTCAATACTGGTGCAATATATTGTGCTGGTAGAATTTCCACCATCCATGTGCGTAGGTAAGTAAACAACTTAGAATATTTATTTAAAGTTTATTAATACATTTTTAAATTAAATATTTTAGAATACGTCTGGATCAATACCAAGTATTCCGAATCCCTACAACGTTGGGCAATGTTACCCGGCGATTTGCACTATGACCATACGAAAAAACTTATATTTGATTTCGTATTCTTACTACTGGTGAATCGGCAAAAACGTGTTTTCACTTTGGAAAATATTCCTGACTATCCAGGCGGCAGCAATAAATCTGTGATCAAAGATATAGCCAATTTGGGCAAAGTTGACTTTGTGAATCCTACTCACGATTTCCTATCGCATATACGCAACTATTTGGATATCTTCAAACATGCTGTGCTATGTGGCTTCTATTGGGTTTCTTTGGCTGTAGTATTTTTGGCTGGCACAAATATCTCCGACTTTTTGGCTATAGGCTATTTAATCGGAGCCTTTATGTTCCTCTGGGAAGGTTCTGATTTCTATTTAAGACCCATCAAGTCCATAACAACACGCTGGACATGGTTATTAACGTATAATGTGGCAAATATTGTTATAAAAACCGGTCTCCAAATGATTGGCTGTTTATTTATGGATACTTTACAAATTAATTGTTGTTGGGCAGTCCACTTATTTGGCATTAGCTGTAGTAGTAAAGATATTGTGCTAGACTTAACAGAAGAAACTACCAATGAATGCCCAGCCATAACAGTGCAATCGGTATTGTTATGGGATGCCATATGCTTTGCGTTCCTAATATTCCAGTTGAGAATATTTAGATCACACTATTTCTGTCATATTATAACGGATACAAGAGCAAATAATATTTTAGCTTCCAGGTACATATTCGTTTTACATACAATGTGATTACATTTAAAATAATATTTCGTTTTGTTCCACAGAGGTGCAGAAATCATTGAACAGTTAAGACAAAAACAAATCGATAAGCGTCAGGAGTATGAAGAGGAAGTTTTACATAAAATCAAACGTAAAATGGAAAAAATAAGGGCTACACAACAAAAAATGTTACGACCCTTGGAAAAACCTACACACTTTGATGGTAAGTTAATTCGTTTCATATTATTTTATTCTCTTTTAATATTATTTTATCCTTAATAATAAATTACTTATAAATATTTAATATTTTATATTTAAGAACTTGGAATAATTTTTTTTATATGTACCCTTCTGTAAGTTAATTTTAAGAGTTTGTCTATATGTAGAGATCAGTTTATCACAAGTTTTTATTCTTACTCCTTTGTGAACCATACTAATTTTCTTTTTTTTGATTTAAAGAAAATTGATGTAAAGAAAAGTCGAACTAAAACGCTGAGTCACACCGTTTTTTTTTTTTTTTTGGTTCAGATTATATTTTGTATTTATGAAGATAAAATCTTGTTAAGCAAAACTTTAATAATCTTTACAAAAATTTTATTTATCATTTCAATGAAAAATTTATAATTTTATAATAATTATATCCCATGGAGTCCTTCTATATTTTTATTGAAACTATTTAGGTGGAAAACAAAATTAACTTTCTTACACTTCAGATATTGTCTTTCAAAGCAAATGACAATATTCAGTCTGCTTGTAAATGCTTCGGACGCTGCGTGTATCTGAACTTATCTGCATGTATATATCGGACCAGTTTTCGTGAATGATTTTCAGTTCCTAAAACATTGAGGGATATTTGCATCGACAATTCGAAGAAGACTACAGTGGTCAAAATCGAAATGATCGTTTTTAGACGCTACGGCTGTAGTGTCAATTTTCTCTTTTCATTTTTTTCTACTGTCCGTCAATGTGTTAACTTTAACTGTTAAACAATTATTTCTGATACTTTTAGTTGTTATCATGACAACTTTGCTTCATCATTTCTAAGATGTAAGCAATTTCGCAACGCTTTTATCCACAAGTCGAAATGTGTCAGGTTGGTACGTTTCAATAGCCTTGTTTATCCTTTAAGATGGTTCGGACCTCTCCACCGTTCTCAATGCATTATTTATAGTACGGTTTGTAACCCCTTTCGATTTTTGTTATCACTGACAATGGAGGTCCATACAATATGGATTGCCTTGTATGCGGAAAGTATCATCGACTTATCGCATGTCGTTCTTAATTCTGGATTTTACTTTTTCCTGGACGTAGGTGGACTGTTTCGTATGTTATGGAAAACAACGCCCAAGATATGTACTTATTTAGTCAAGCGTTAAATAAGGTCGCTATAGACTTTGCAAGCGAGAGCTTTCGTCGGTCAAAGTTCTCATGTATCTTAGACATAATTTCCTAGATATTCTCACCGAGGGCGAATAAATTTATGTCATCAGCAGACGTTGCGATATATAGTCCTTGTGGAGGTTATTATAATAACCTATGGAGGTTATGGTAATAAGAAATAGAGAATAGAATTGGGGAAAGATCTTCATTCTGAGGTACTCTTATGCGCTATTTTGAAATCAGCAAAAGCGTAGTTTGGTGCTTACCCAAATATGATGTTGGCAACCGCTGTAAATATGTACGAGTTAATAAAAACATATGTAATTATTTGTTTATTTTTTTTATAAACTTTTATTCGGTTGGTTATTAATTTAATTATATCGATCGACGTCACCATGATCCTTCCGAGCTTTTATTTTTAATTAACTTGTTCCTTTTTTATTGTAAATAAAATTTAAATTTAAATTTAAATGAATTTAAATGAAATTTTATAAATAAAAGAAATCCAAAAAATGTTTAACAATTAATATGACAAAATAACAGCTTCAAAATCAGCACCCTTGGCCCACTGCAATAGTTTTACATCGTGTACAGGGTCTGGCTATCATACGCCGGAAGATGAAAATAATCGCAATAATACGGCCAGTACAGCAAGTATAACAAGCTGTAGTAGCAATAATGGTTCCGTAGATGACTTAAATAAAGTATATATCAATATACTAGATTCAGACATTAAATCCATAAGTGATTATGGTGATAACATAAATAAAAATACAAAATATTTTATGAATTTACCGGAAATTGAAATCGAGCCACATACACAGGTATTTCAAATGAATTAAAATTATTAACAAATTAAATTAATAAAAAGAAATAAACATGAATACTTTATAAAATAAAAAAAAATCCAGCCAATGACGCCTACATCTGATGGATTAACCATGCCTTTAGAAGGATTTTTGGAGGCACCTAGGCTATCAGTTTATTCGCATCAAACCAATTCTGATTTATCACAACCAAAATATGATATATCAGAAGGATCAAATGAAGTATTTTACGCGGTAAATGTTTTACCTTTTCTCTATGTTAAAACCTATAAAAGTTTAGTAATTAAAAACATAATATTTTAGAATAATAAACAACCAAAACCCTCGCCTTTGCTACTATCGGCCAGAACATTACAAGCCGATGTGGCTAGAAGCAGAAATAGCTCTATTATATCCTCTAATATGGCAGCTGAGCGTATATCCTCATTGAGTACACGTACACATCGTCGCCAGTCGTCAGTAAATGCAGTTTCTTGGAATGAGACGGTATCCATTAAATGCCCCACGCCAAGCAAACCGCAACCTCAAAAGCCTGAAGAGCTACATGTAATAATGCGTAGAAAACTATTGCATCGCCGTCATCAGAGCGTAGGAAATGCCAAATATTCCATAGATGATTTTAACCAAAAGCGTCGTGATTCGAATAGACGTTTAAGTAATTTATCGTGGGCACAGGAGGAGGCCTTAATGCGTTACTCTAAGAGGCCGAACAGCTGGGGTCCTGTCGGTACGGAATCTTATGCTATGGACCCTTCAATGCTATACGCGAATGCCTGCTGTGATCTACGTTTGCATGGACAATGTATTTTTGTTTTCAATCTAATCAACACCAAAATACTTTTTTTAATTTCAATTTTTTTTTACTTTAATAAACTTGGATATCTATTTTTGTATACAAAGTTTTTCTAATAAAATTATTCTACTGAGTAAACCTCAATCACATTTTATTTTTTATTGTAAATAACACCAAATCGACCGATGAACATTTTTATTCTACTAAAAACCTTTTATTTACATTTTCGAAGTTTCTTTTAAAATAGTAAATAAAGAAACCAAGAAAGGAAAATAAATAAACAGAACTATTTACCAAAAAAAAAAGAACTCATTAATTATGTAAGATAAAATTTAATCTAGAGTTGTTATAGTTATAAGAAAACTGAAAAAAACTTGTGTATAAAATTTCATTTTGAAAATAGAATGACTTGATATTTTTGCATTTTTCTTCTTCTTCTTAATACTCTAAGTGTTAGTTTTTTTTCTTCTTCAGATAATTTAGTATAGAATTTTGTTTACTTCTTTCGAATAATGGATCGTGAAACTAATCCAATTCTTTTTCGAATTCTTAAATTGCTTTATTACTTAAGATATGTATTTTTACAATTACGTTTTTTCTTATTTTGCTTTAATTTTAATTTCTTTTAATTTTTTCTTTGCTTTATTTTAATTTATATTTTTTTATAGAACATGGAAATCCCGTTTATAGCTCAAGACCTCATAAAAGGAAAGAAATTAAACTGCATCCACACGGTAATTTATTTTTAATTATTTGTTTTTATTTATTTGTTTGAGTTATGATTTTGGAATTTCACAATTTATCGCACCACTTTGCTAGTTTTATGAATGCTTGCGCTTTAATTTTAATGTGAGTGATTTAATTTTCTTTTTTATATATTCTTTAGATTATTTTACCACACATTTTTATTTCGAAATAAGCTTAATTGATTGTTGCTTTCAATCGAGCTCATATTTTGGATCAATTGTTCGTAAGAGAAAAGTATTACAATGTTAAGAAATGAGCCATAACAATCAATTTACACAGATTATTTTCTACATAAGTACAATGACGGTTATCTTAAGTAACTGGTTCTTTATCACCAGTTTCTAGTCGTTTCAGAACCTATATTCGAATGAACTTTAATTCATATGCACTTGGCGCATATTGTTTTGCCTTACGAGTAAATTGCTTTATAGCTCAACCACCAAAGTAATTGTTAAAATATATCGGCAATATACAACATATCATGAACAGTTTTGAGTTGTACAAAATATAGTAGATTTAGCTGCCATACAAAAAATGTAATCAGGCTCTAATTTATAACTTACAAGAAAAAATGATATTTAACGAAAAAATGGAATTCCATATAGAAATGTCTTAGAAAGTATTTTAGTAACAACGGTTATTTTAAAGATATAGTTGCATATCAACTAAGATGAAAAAAAAAATTTTATAGATAGCCCCTGTAAGGTATAGAATCAGCTCATACTGAGTATGATTTATGGATTATAAATAGATTTCAATTTTCTGAAGTTCGTCAAGAAGACATAATTCTATGTATTTCATCATGTTTCTTCGAGATAAAAAGAAAAAAAGAAGAAAACGTTTACTATACGTCATAATCAGAGCTTTGCCTTAGAAGAAACATTTGGTCTAGGATTGAACCAGAATCAATTTTGATGCAAATCAGCTGTAGGTAGAAAACTCTGTTGTTAAAAATATTTCTGAGTTCGATTTATAAATTCCTTGAATCGATATTATACCGTCTAAATTTATTATTTATTTATAAAATTATTACTTTTATTTATTACATTTAAAAATATGTATACATAAATATGTGTGCTTATGTATTTATTTTGTAATAAAATTTTAAAATTATCATATAATTTTTTTAGATTTCAGTACAAATTTAAAACATGATTTTATTCAACAATTATTTTTTGTCTTGTATAGAGACGCAAGTAGGTATTTCAGATGTGTATATACAAAAGCAAAAAAAAAAAACATTAAAAAATATATGTGGCTTAAAAAATTATTTTATTTAACAATTTAATACGAAATAAATTGGTTAAAATGCCCGCCCATTGGTACATAGATGTAAAGAAAGGCTCCTATAAAAATTTCGCTGTGTATATAATTTTTATTTCGAACTTTTTTTAACTTCTTTCTTTCTTTCTTTCCAAAATAGTTTATTTTCTCTTCTCTCAGTATTATTTCTGCATAATTTTCAATATGCATATACGTGTGCTTTTATTATTATTCGTGTAAATACTGAAATTAATATTCAATTTTTATTACTTGATATAGCTGTCAGAGCTGGTGATTATTATATGTTTGAAGATGTCGACGACAAATTCGAATTGGAAGTCATAACAGACGCTGAGGGATTATTCGATGCCGATAATGAGAATATAACTGAGAGTGAAATTAAAATGAGCAGGCGTAAAACTTTATATGATGTAAGTATAGTTGAAATATTTTTAAATATTGTTTTTAAAAAATATAATTAGTATTTATGTTTAACGTATGTCTATTGTGATTTTTAAACCTAAACTAAATAATACTTTCTTAATATTAAATTCAAAAATGAAAACTTAAAATTAAATTTAAAATAATTTCAAAATTTGTGCATGCATTGGGACGATTTTAATTGTGTTTGAATTGAAATTGAATTGAATCGATACACACACACTATCAACCAATTTGCATACGAATTGTATAAATGTATGTATGTATGTGTCCAAATAAAAAAAAAATTAAAACAAACAAAAAAAGGTTTGGAAGGACATTAGTAGTGTTCAATATCGCCGTCAGATTTATTTAAGACAACGTTCTTATGCCTCTGCACCGCCTTCACATATTGATTTATTGTTTGATGAGCAACAACATATCGTTGGCGATTTACATGCTTGTATAGGTAACCGTATTTCAACTTTATCCGAACCTTTATGTTATCCACGAAGATCAACAAGTGAATATTTTGTGAGTTTCTAAATTCGAAATTACGTTTTATTTCGAAATTTAAATTAAATTGTTTTTTTTTCTTTACATACAATCGATGTAACATTTAAAACACTTTTGAGACATTTTTTTATACACGATTTTATTAATAAAAAGAACACGTTTTAAATACACCAAAATTAGTCTATTTTTATTTTATTTTATTATAATTTTGAAATTAAAAAATAAAAATCAAACAGAATTGAATTAAAGTTATAAATGGCTAGACTATAATAAGCCCTTAGTCTTTAATTCTTGTAATATTATGTATATATAATCGTGTTGATATTAATAAATAAAAAATTTTTTTAGAATATTTAACCCATTTCGAAATGTACCCAATGTAGCCGAACGTTTCGAAATTTTATAGGTTCCAAACATCTGTCTGAGAACAACAAAATTGTTGTTTTAATGCTTGTCGTTTTCAATAAATATTCAGCACAACGGGACGGCATTATATCTATTGCAAATTGATCAATTAACAATACCAGTATAGGTTGCTGATTACCACAATATATGGCTGTATTGAACCAATTTCGTCGTATCTAGAATATTAAGATTCAATAGTTATAATACGAACTTAATTACTTCAATGATCTCATGCAGCAATTTTAATTTCCATCGTCAATATCAAATACGTATGCTAAGCAACATAATAACTGACCATCTAAACACTCACTTCTCAGATTCCTGGAATCTAAACATATCTCCCAATTCATAAATAATATATCCATTATAATTAGGTTAGCCACTCTGTCTAAAATCAAAACCAAATGTATACCTGAAAGCCGAATATGAACCAAACAAACAACTAAACTGCTATGACAGAACTAGTGCCTAGTGCCCTTGCAATTAACCTACAAACCAATGATCTGTTGAAATAGTCAGTTTGTAAATAATAAAACCTTTAATTCTAGCCATACAATGCAATGAAATTGAGTGAATAAAAGTAGCTGCCTTAATAGTATAAAATGTGGTAGAAAGGCGGTACATATTCCTATCGTATCAATCAGCCATCTGGCACTACGTGGAATGAGGACCCGCATTTTTTGCCGGCATACAGAGCCATAACTACCCGTGATAGCTAGGCCTTAACTACTTTACTGTCATTATTGCCTTGGGTATCTAATAATAGTTAGCCTTGGCTGAGTATCGTATGAAGAATCATTTCAAAAAAATTTAGAATCAATTTACCAAGCTCAAGTAATCCATATAATGTTTTTACTATTAATAGTATTACTACTGACTTGCGACGCTCGTTGAATTAAAATTTTAATAAAATTTATATGCAAAATATTTATTTGGTTTTTTTTATGTTATTGTACAATTAGCTTTCGATGTTTCTATCGCTTTATTTCGAAAAAAATACAAAAATTAAAACTTAATCCTATCTCTTCAAATGGGTTAAATTTAGTAACAACTACTATGTAATATACAATTATTATGCATATTTAAACAAATATTCAAATGGCACCATTTAATTGTAAGCCTTAATAGGGGTACAAGCAATTGAAGTTTTCTAATTTTTTTGTTGATTTTCTTTTTATTTCTCTTTTTAAGGAGAGTCAAAAACCAAAAAGTATGAAAGAAACCCAAACCGATGTAGGACCATCGACAAGTAAAGTTGGCGATATTCCCTCACGGGCACATGAAACGAAATCAAGAACTGAAGTTGATAGCGGTGATACTGCTGACGATTCTGATGCTGGTAAGTCAAATAAATTTTTTTTTGAATGACGTATAAATTAATCATTCTTTCTTTAACATTTCAAAGATTTCGATGCTAATCCAATAGTACGTTTAATGGAAGCATTTTTGGTTTCACTAACCATCCGTTTAAATCGTTTCTCTCGCAATTATCGTTATGTTAATAAGAGATTGGCCGAAGAGAAAAAGGCTCTTAAAGAATCAAATAATTTGTTTATGTTAAAAGGGCGTTTTAGTACTAAAAATGCTGCATCATTATTCAGCATAATGAAACGTAATATAGCCAGGTATTTATGACGTATTTTTTTTCATAATTTAGAAATATTAAAGTAATTTCTTTGTACCATCAATTGCAATATTAGTGAACAAGTATTGTATATTTTATTTGTAATTTATAGTATTAGTTAAAATATTATTTAATTTTTAGTTTTAAAATTATTATTATTTAAATATTATAAGTTTACAATTTATCTCTCCTTTTAATTTTATTTTTAATTGTAAAAAAATTTTATTAAAACATAAATTTACAATTCAATTTTCTTCGATTGTTACAAAAAATATGGGACAGAGTTTGTCAAAAAAAAAAAATGTTATTGTGAAAATTGCGGAAAGTTTTGGACCTAGACTCGTTAATTTTTCCAATCGTTATTAACATATAGAAATCAAAAATATGCCCTTATATATTTAATCGGACTCAATGCCCATAATCCCATTTTTTATGTGTTATTCGTCTTTCTAAGACAGTACATTCTTTCATGGATGGACATTCAGCTTAAATTGATTTCTTATCGACAATTTTTCTAATACAGTCCCATAATAAATTTTCCCTGTCTTTTATAAGACCATATTAACAACTATCTTTTGATTTGATACCGAAAAAGATTATATAAAACCTTGGCTGTGAAGCTGAATATTACAGACAACATATCGTACGGCCACTTCTCTGTTCAGACAGATATATATTCCATTCTCAGAAATATATGCCATCAACTTTTCTCTTTCTTTTAATTAGTGATAGTGATCTGTTTAGACACATAATGTTTCTTGCTGTATATATTAAATGAAACGGATCACATCTAAATCAATAGTTTTTTACAGATAGTCAAGCAGGACATGCAGGCATTAAATGCAATCTAGTCTTCCTTGAAGATGTGTTAATAAAATTGCCATAAAAAGTTTCTCAATAAATCTGTCGTTCGGAATCGAATTTTAACAACATAAGTGGTGTGAGAAGCTATGTCATAATCATGTCTGAAGGGTTACAATGATCAATTATATATGTATGTAGTCGTATGATAGGTATTCCCCTTTCTTCGGTTAAAATGAAACCGCAAACTAAACGGTCACAGAATCACACTTTAAAAAAGCTGATTTCGCCTGTTTGCCATTTATTTTTAGTAATTGGGTACACCACTAGTTATTACTAGTTTGTTGCTCATTTTCTTTCTTATACCGCATGTAATCAAACTGTAAAGTATTATCACCTGCACCCGCACACTCCATATATGTAAGCTTTATCAACAGATACATGTAATCTAACGAAGAAGTTTAATGAGTGTTCGAACCGCCTTAAAAACAAAATTTAGTCCTGTATTGTAGAGGTTTATTTACTAAAACTAAAGTATAGTTTCTGATAGTTATGTTTATAATATTATACGGATTTTTTTTATATATAAAAACAAACTCTGTCTCTTCAAAACACTTTAAACTTACATAAGAAAACAAATTGATTTTGTATTAAATTAAAAACGTCGTTTATATATACAATACAAACATAAGCTGCAGTTTTATAATTTGAAAACATATACGATTTATGCAGTTCAGACAGTTATCGTCCATTAATACATATTTACATACTTATATAGATATTCAATTCAGGGGTTCATAAAGTACTGTGTTAGAAACCAAATTAAATAATTCTTTCAAGTTTGCATAGCGTTTCTGTTGCGTTAAATACAAAATTAATAAGAAAAGAAAAATATTTCATTTACGTTCTCTTCATTTAATGTAAATTGTCTGTTTAATGATTTTACTGATTGTATTTCTTTTTATAAGTATTTTATAAACATTTTGCATTTTTATTATTTCCATCTTCATTATGGATTTTGCTAGCGTTTTATTGTTTGCTTATTTCTTTTTTAACTCCATCACCCATTAAGCATTATTGAATATTAAGTTTATAAAAAAAAAAAAAAAAAAAAACGAATAATTGTTTTTAATTTTAATAATCAATTATGTTAAGCAAAATTGTTTATGATTTTCTTTCTATTTGTTATTGTTTGATTTTTATTTTAAATTTTGATTGATTGATTGATTGATTGTTTGATTTTGTGACAATATGATGAGTAGTAGTTGTGATGAAAGTGAAGATGCCGCCGCTCCTTCAACATCATCTAAACGGAATTCAAATAATGCACTTAATAATATAATAATAACAAACATACAAGAACTGCCACAAAACAATCACAATACTTATGAACCTATTATGCAATCACCAAATCCACCACAACCACCACCACCACCACAACTGCCAACATCACCACAACCTCCACTACCTACCACAGCCACCAACTCCACCATACAATCATCTGATATACAAGAGTATAATGATGAAGCCATAGAATCAGTAGATGTCGTTGATGCTAGGTAAACAAAATTAATTAAAAAAAAAAAAAAATTCTCTTTATTTTTTTATTTGAAATCAAAGAAAAAATGTCTTTTTTTAATCTTTCTGTTCTTATACTAAAATTAACCTCAAAAATTTCAAAAAATAATACAATTGTTATCAAAATTTGAAACCTACTAATTAATCAAAATTATATTCCAAAATTTTTTTATGCATTTTTTTCCATATTCAATTTTTATTATAGAAGCAAAGAAAATATTAGGATTTCGGTACTAGTAAAATGCGACGCGGGTAGGTTTTAATCATACAAATATTACAATTACTTTGTTTTTTTTTGTTAATGTTTTATGTTTTAAATATTTGTTGAATTCAATATAATTTAATTATATTTAACAAATGTATTTAAAAAGAAATATTTGGCATTTTTTAGTATTTAAAATTTGTGTTTTGCTTAAAATAATTTATTGTTACTTTTGAAGTGTGAATCTAGATAATAAAAAAAAAGTAAATAACACAGATCATTAAATAAGAGCTAAAAAAAAGTATGTTTTTAAAATGAAAAAAAAAAAAATTATGTTTTTTTTATTATTTTTTTCCTTGAGTAAATGCAATTACGTTAAAAGCCTTTTTAAGGAGTTTCCTAAGGATTAACTCAGCAGACACTGTCCATTTTTCTTTTTGACTTTTGGAAAAAAAAAATAATAAGAAGATGCACATAAAAATAAAAAGGTTTAGATTTTAAAAATAAAAGTTGCTTTCGAATTTCAATCTATCGCTATTCAGATCTCCAAAAAAGTTTTTCCAGATGCTATTAACAAATACTTGTGGCCCTACAGTTGCTTAAACAAACGTATCATGACTCAGAATCATAAAGAAACTGTTGATCTAGCCATTTGAATTAACATTACAATTTTTCAAATTCTTTGATAATTTTGTTAATTATAAAATATCCACAACTTTTCTAAATGTTTTCATTACAGACTTTCTTATACCCATTGGGAACTGAGTTCGTTATAATGGCTAAGCAAATATCTAAAATTGTACACATCTGCCATGGTATTATCATTGATTTTGAAAGTTCTGACTATTTCATCGATAATTCTAATTACTTTCGTTCTAAAGGGTGTATGTAGTCTTAAAAAATTTTCGCAATTCTTCTACATGGGTGTTGTAGATATCATCAATAGTAAGAAGTTTAGACATGGAAATCTTAGGATTGTTTTTTAAGAGGTCCTAACACCACAGTATTTAACACTTAATTAATTCTTCTCTAATGAAGCAATGTGCTCCAACAGGAATAATACCTCACTTTACAGGTCATATGACGGCTTTTTCGCGCCACCATCCTCTAAAGGAAGAGGGCTATGGTCTGAAGAAATTTGAATGACAAATGTTCACATAATCTTAGATTTGATAGGATTTATATTTCGATTCGAAAAGGAAATAGTTTGAATTTGTTTTTATAAACACCATTATGTACTTTGAATTGATTTGTTTATAACGCATCGTGTGTACACTATCTTGATGTTTCAAAAACAGAAAATAACATTTACCATAGCTATTTCGCCTGCTTTATTTATGCAGATTTTCGAATTATGAAGTTACAAAGCTATTGCCAAATGAAAAATGATTTCTATTTTTAATTGTGCTCATTTTTAAGCTTTTTAAAGATTCGATTTAATTTTTTTTTAAACTTTTGATCTGTGTTATTTGTTTTAATTTTTTATTTTTCTTTTTTAAATACCATTTTAAAAGTATTCTCTTAAATATATTTTTAGATAAAATGCCTATAATTATTGTATTGTATTATATTATATTACCATACATACATATTTATCATCATCATTTACATTTTTAATATCATAAAAAATCAACTTCATTTGATTATATTTTGTGTTTAATTAATTGAATAATTGTTTTAAATCTCAAATATTGGTGTTTGCTTTTGGCTTTTGTGTTTCTAAATACTGTGTTAAAAAAAAATTATCAAATATAGACGCAAATCAGAGCCTTTACCAGAAATACGGATAAAGGCTCCTTCATTTGATCGCGGTCATCGAGGCTCAGGTTCTATAATAAGTAAACAATGGTCTCAAGAGAAAGTAACCAGGTAGCTTAGTATATACTTTTTTTATAATTATTACAAAAAACAACAAAAAAAATGAATTATTAGAATCATATAAGTTTGGTATTAAAAAAGTTTGGATTTTTTTATTATTATGAATGATTTATTTGAACGTTTTTGATTAATTATTGCAAAATTTATTTTCTGTTTGTCTCTAGTTTATTCAGAAATCATATCAATTACTAAATTGCCTTAAAATATTATTTACTATCTATTTACATGGTATTACAAGTACGAGTTTTTATTTTAACACGAATTTATTCTGCATTCTGAATGGAAATTTAATATGCACTAAAGATATGTAAAATTTCTTATAAGTTTTGAATTACAGTTTGATTTTAAAGTATCTCGAGCGAAACTATATTTTCCAACTGACTACAGTAGCTGCTATGTTAATATGCAAATTTATGAGAAATAATAAAACATGTTTGTAAAAAGATACTCGAACTTGAAATATCCTGTACTTACAGCCAATTTGTTTTATTCATTTAATTTTTTATTTCCAATCAATTCTTCTAATTTCCATTGAATGTCCTTGTGTGCTTTTTTTCCCTTATTTTGTTATTTTTTTTTGATAATGTGGCATGTTTTTTTTGAGTTCAAAAGTTCTTTAATTAATTTTTTTTTAAATTTTAAATAAATTCCACAGTGTATGCATATTGTCTAAGCACCGTAACTAAAGGGTTTCATTATAAAATTATCTCGTATATGAATAGGTTGTTTGATACTCTCTAATCCAATAATATATAGCTAGACTTTGTGTATAACAGTTATAATTTAAATCAACACCTAACTTTGGTTCTCGTAACACTTATAATCACAACACTAGTTTTGAAATTATTCGTAACAACAATAAAAATAGTTCAAATTTACACTTGATTTTGGTTTTTTTTAGTAACATTAACACTATTATCGTATTTATTAAGTACTTAAGTTTTAATTTTATAATATTTTGGGTTTTTCTTTAAAAAATATTTTGATTTTTTATAACCTTAAAATAATTATTTTTTTTATGAATATAAACAACTGGATATTGTTATCTTTGTGTGGATTTTTTTTTTAAATTTATTATAACTGTACTCTTATAATATTTAAAGCATAATTTAAAATAATTTTTTTTAAGTTAGAAAATTAACACAGTCGCATTAATCTAAAGGGTCTGTGTATGCTTTAAATATTTATACAATAAATATTAAACATTTGTAATTAATATTCTAACATTTAATTTATTTTATAAATTAATTTTTAACATTTAAATATAAACGACAATTTATTACTGTTCTGTTTAACACACTTTTGTAATATTCATTCAAATTCATTATTTTCGAATTTTATTTATTACAAGTAAATTATGGTAAATCAAGCCCGATGAATATGATTCATAAACAAACTTTAGGAACAACTTAATCTTTTTAAGGTTAGGTTTTGAGATTTATACCATCCTGACGGTTACAAAATCCAAAATGCCAGTACAGACTACAGTTTATAATATATAAAATAACATATAGGATAACAATAGGCATCCCAATAAGACCATTAAAAGCATTAAGTAGAAGATAGGATAGACTGACAATAAACACATACACATAATATATCGACAATCAGATACATTCAGACAGAATCTTATATACATAGAAAAATATAAAAACATAATTTTTTTTAAGTTAGAAATTAACACAGTCGCATTAATCTAAAGGGTCTGTGTATGCTTTAAATATTTATACAATAAATATTAAACATTTGTAATTAATATTCTAACATTTAATTTATTTTATAAATTAATTTTTAACATTAAATATAAACGACAATTTATTACTGTTCTGTTTAACACACTTTTGTAATATTCATTCAAATTCATTATTTTCGAATTTTATTTATTACAAGTAAATTATGGTAAATCAAGCCCGATGAATATGATTCATAAACAAACTTTAGGAACAACTTAATCTTTTTAAGGTTAGGTTTTGAGATTTATACCATCCTGACGGTTACAAAATCCAAAATGCCAGTACAGACTACAGTTTATAATATATAAAATAACATATAGGATAACAATAGGCATCCCAATAAGACCATTAAAAGCATTAAGTAGAAGATAGGATAGACTGACAATAAACACATACACATAATATATCGACAATCAGATACATTCAGACAGAATCTTATATACATAGAAAAATATAAAAACAACGAAAAAGCAGCTCAAATATCTGAAATCGAATAATGAGAAATATACAGAATACAATAATAACTCTTTAATAATAAAAAAAAAAAATCTCACATCAACAATGTGGTGGAGTGTGAGAAGAAGCGTATTCTGAGGGTTATCATAACCAAAATAGACATGTATGTCTGATGTTAGACTTTCGTGTAAGGCAGCCTCCCACTGCGAGTATATTATCAGCGAAGCTCAAGACCATGTTGAACTGCAACTGCTTATGTATTAGAATAATAGGTTACCACTATATCAGCTGACCGCGATAAATTACTTTTGATGTTTTAATACGAAATTGGAATAATTTATAAAAATATAAAACAATCCCCTTACAACAAAAACAGAACAGTATTAAATTATTGATATTATTTATATACGCATATTTGCCAAATCACTATTAAAATTATAACAATTTTACAGCACGGAAATAGCATTCGATGATGAAGATTTTACGGCACGCGATCATAATATCATTATTGAAGTTTTAATATCAGCTTGGTATGCGATATTATCAAATACTGATCTTATATGTTATATTGTGGTATTTATAAATCAGGTAAGTTTGAAATATATTAACGTAATTAATTATAAATAGAAATAAATTTTCGAATATGTATCTTTATAGGTGGTAAACGCAAGCTTAATATCATTGCCGTTACCATTAATGGTCTTCCTGTGGGGCACATTGTCACTGCCTCGGCCAACAAAAACATTTTGGGTTACTTTAATCGCCTATACGCAGGCAATAGTGCTAATAAAATGCATCTTCCAATTTAAATTGATTTGGGTTAATTATCATTTCAATTTACCCAATAATCCTTTGGGTGTGGACAAATTATTCGGTATTGAAATGACATCCGATTATGCTACCTATGATTTGTTATTGCTATTGGTGCTATTTTTCCATAGGTAAACTATTATCAACAATTGAATTCTCTTTCATTATTATATTTCTCATTTATATTCCAGATTTATTTTGAAATCACATGGCCTGTGGAAAATCGATATGTACAAACCAATTGTTGTCTATGAGGGTTATGGTTCCAAGTCTACACTGTAAGTAATTCAATTACACTTTATAATTAAATAATAAATAATAATAATTATTTGAAGTGCAGGTAAGTTTTAAGTGAAAATTACAAGAGCTATCCCCTAGCATATTCATAGGAATCATTTCAATTTAAAAAAGCGCAATTCATATCATTGTTGAAACCATCGCATTACTTTCACGTAAGACATGATAAAGCCACACAAACCACGCCAATTTCAAGCTCTAGTTCAGATAGTTCACAAATCTCTATGGATTTCGATAAAGAGCAAGTAGTTTTAAAGAAAAAGAAAAAATCAAATTTAAGTCATAGCAAGTCCTCTGACAGTGATATGTATCCCAGTACAAGTTCAAGTATAAGTGATTCAATAAATAAAGAGCGTGATCCGAAATATCGGAGGTATTTTTTATTAATATCATGATCAAATTTATATTTATAAGTAGAATATATTAAAAAAAATATTAAACATTTAAAATTAATAACATATTCTGTTATTTCTTTAGAAATGATTCCAATCCTGATGATCCAAATGATACCAATGATCCCAATGATCCCAATGATGCCAATACTGAACGTCGACAATCAGGTGGTTCTGAACACGCCAGCGAACAGCGTTTAACTGCTGGTAATGAATTAGCTAGACATGTGGAAAATTTACAGTAAGTTTACATTTTTAAAATTGTTTACTCTTTTCAATTTTTATAAAAATTATCTTAAATAGTAATTTTAAAATTTTATTTCCAAAATACAGGGATGTACTGGGTATTCTATATTATTTCTTTGTGAAATATGTATTCTTTTTGAAATTTTATTCAAATTACAATTTAAAGTGTGAAATTGTCGTTACCGATTTCTTCTTGAAAGCAATTGGCACTGAAGAAGTCGTCGTTGTCTAGTAGGTAGTGTGTTGACTTATTAGATGTGAGACTAAGGCTTAAACCCCATGTCAGATATCTTCAACTTGACGAAATAAAAAAAATTGTTCTTCGGCTACGTCCTCTCAGCAGGTTTCTGCCTAATACTCTGAGAGTATATAAAATTGCCGTGAAAAGTTTCTCAAAAATTCATAGTTCGGATTCGACTGTAAACTGTAGGTCCCGCCACTCATTTATAAATTTAACAAGTGGTTTGAGGAGCTAAATCCTATTACTGACTGAAGGCTGTGTATGTTTATGAACATCATGTTCATATTATTTAAAAGTCTGCATTAAATATATTAGAGAGGAATGTATCACATACGAATAGACAAAAGAAACAATTATGTACAGATCAATAGAGTTGGAAACCCTACTTATTTCTGAAACAATATCATCTATGGTCGACAAATTTCATTATTAGAAGCAGGCAAGACTACTAAAAAAACAATAAGTTTTACTATTACTATTCCCACATAGACCAAATGATCTACTGTACTGCCCTGAAACGTTGACGAACCTATTGATGAGTTCCGATGTTAGTAAGGACTAAACGGATAAACCACCAGATGTTTTCTTCTGAAATGTATTAACGTCTCATCGGTTCCAGTCATGTGTTATTTTTCGACGTGTTCGACACGCAACATAATAGTGTGCTATTATCGAAAAGTATCGATAAAGCATTAATTAATGAACACTCTCGCTCTTTACTATTTTCGATATGAAAGCCTAAACAACCTTTCGTGACTGCTGGTTTTTTTGTTTGTTTATTTATTAAAAGATAACATGGTTCAAATAAAAACATTTCAAACTACTCACAAAATTAAATTAACATTTTTTTTTAATTTTTCTTATATTACAGGCGCAATAAATATTTGAGTGGCTTGACGAAATTTTTCCATAATCTTGTTTACAAGGCCCGTTTACCTACCGATGTTTATGCCCTTATGTTCCTGTGTGACTTTATAAATTTCTTCGTTTTACTGTTCGGTTTTACAGCTTTTAGTGTGAGTTATTTATATTATATTCGATAGTTCCCTTTAGTTTAGTAATTATGATACCGTTTGTCTTCTTTCTTCAATAAGTCGAAACAAGGTGATGGAGGCGTTAAAACCTATTTGGCTGAGAATAAAGTGCCTATACCTTTTCTGATTATGTTGCTGGTACAATTCGCATTGATTGTTATAGATCGTGCCTTGTATTTGCGTAAAGCTTTAGTTTATAAAATTATATTCCACTTTATATCGGTGGTGGGTATACACGTGTGGATGTTCTTTATTGTGCCCGCTGTTACGGAAAGAAGTTTCTATTCATCTGCACCACCCATCATATTTTATATAATCAAATGCTTTTATCTGCTACTCTCGAGTTATCAAATCAAATGTGGCTATCCGAATCGTATATTGGGTAATTTCCTAACCAAGAGTTTCTCCCTTATAAATATGATTTCATTTAAAATGTAAGTACCGCACCGGATCGATTGTTTTATATGAAAATCTTTATTTTACTTACGTATTTTGTGTATTTCAGTTACATGCTTATACCGTTCCTTTATGAATTGCGCACTATATTGGATTGGCTTTGTACGGATACCACTATGACTTTGTTTGATTGGCTTAAAATGGAGGATATATTTGCCAATACCTATTCCATCAAGTGTATACGACAAATGGAAACTGATTTCCCTGCCGTAAGAGCCCAAAAGAAGGCCACCTATATAAAGCTTTTAATGGGTGGCTCTGCCATTTTACTTATCGTGTTTGCTTTATGGGGTCCTCTAACTCTATTTGCTCTTTCTGGTGCTGTGGGTCAATCGAATGTACCCACAGAGGTTAAAGTCTCTATTAGAATTGGTTCCTATGATCCCATATATGTGGCAAGTACACGAGAAAGCTCGTTTGTATTTGATGATGCCATGTATGATGCTTTGAAAAAGCCCTATATTGAGAACAAAGAGAAGGAAGCCATATCATTTCTTCTAAGCTATGATGCATCAGATGTAGCCGCCATTAAACTAAAAAGAAATTCACCATCGATGTGGAATATATCACCGCCAGATAAAGAAAGACTATTGTCAGAGTTAGAGAGTAGTAAGTGAACATATATGAAAAAAAAACTTTCAAATTGTTTGTGAATTACGGAAAATTAAATTTAATTATTTACTTCACTTTCAGATGTTCCTTTGGTTGTACGTTTATCGTATGAACTTACACGAACGCCACCGGTGAAAAATCAAGTTGGCACTGTTGGTTCTGAGATAACCTGGGAAATGCCTGAAGATTATGAGGGCAGAAAAAACTTAGCATATATGATAAGAACCGGCAATGCAGATGATATTGATGCTACCATACCTAATATTGTACCGAAATTCATTAAAGTCTTAAATTCCGGTGATCCTACTTATATAACAGCTTTGTTACCCAAAACCAGTAATAATACCATACATTCAGGTATGTCTTTCAACGCACTTGTTTTTTTATCTTTTTAACGTGTTTAATTTTAACTGCAGATTTTACCAACATGAGCTTATCGATGAATTCAGCTGGTGATGCTGGTTTATGGTGGGAAATCACAGATGAATGTGTTGATGAAACTGATAAAGAAAAATCGAATGCTGTCACAAATCTACTCAAAAAATTACCTCTTTATGACTGTTCGGAAGGCATAGTATTTTATACCTTCAATGATAAAAAATTCCCCTCAACATGGACATTTTTGACGGGCGGAGGGTAAGTTAATTTGTTTTATATATATCTTTCCAATGTAAAGACTATAAAAATATATTTTTGTTTTGTTTATAGTATTATCGGTTTGTATACTACATTTGTGTTATTGGCATCCAGATTTTTGAAGAATTTCCTGGGTGGTCAGACTCGTAGAATTATGTATGAAGACTTACCAAACGTTGATAGAGTTTTACAATTGTGCCTTGATATCTATTTGGTAAGTATTTTCCCGCAAAATATCATTTCTCATAAGGTCAGGGAAAGATTAAGTTTAACAGTCTATATATTTTGCCTTGTATAAGTGCGATCATGCTAGCTGATATCAGAAACATAACAAAGCATATGCTAGCTTTGTTATCTGTTGACTTTCTCAATAAATATAATATTTATATTTTCGTTTCTTCTTTTTTTATAAAATAGGTAAGAGAAGCTTTAGAATTTATGCTAGAGGAAGATCTCTTTGCCAAATTATTATTCTTGTACCGCTCACCTGAGACCATGATTAAATGGACACGGCCACGTGAGGAAATTGCCGATGATGAAACTGATAGTGATTCGGTACGCAGTCGTATGAGTGGTCGTCGTACTGATCATCCACAACCAGCTAATATACAATAATCTTAATTGACTGTGTCTTAAAAATAGGATGATATGAAACAAAAGATCGAAAATTTTTAAAATCATTATTAAATTAAATTATTAAAAACATTAGAAAAAAAAGCTATTATACTTACATTTAATTTGTAATGATCTGTAATTTTTTTTGTTATTATTTTTTTTTTATTGTACACAATCAAAAACCTTAAAAAAAACTGCCGAAAAAATATTATTTGTTTATGATTTGTTTATTATTAATTATTATTGATATTTAATTATTATACTTTTTTATTTGTATATTTATGTTTTAACAAAAGCTTTGTTTAAAATTTTCTTGAATCCATAGAGTTTTAAGTTCAAAAATTTTGATATTAAATGAATTGCAAGACATTTTCTTAATAATTTATCAATTCATTACTGTTTAATATATTTTAATTTGTTCCATTACTTTAGTGACAATTTATTTATTTATAAAATTTTTTTTGTTTTGTTAAGAATTTATCTAAAAAATAATTAAACTTTGGTACTATCATCATGTAAACAAGATTTAAATTATTTTTTTAAAATTATTAATTCATTTAAAAATCAAAATTTCATATGAAAACTTTTACTTGTTTTTTATTTTAATCTTTAAAAACATAAAGATTTTTACAAAAAAAGCTTATTTATACTTATAAGTTATGTAATTATAATTGTAATAAAATGTGAACTCATATTCAGGGATTTTAAGCATTTTTTTGATACAAAACATTAATAAAAAATAAATAAAAATATAAAAAACAAAAACAAAACAATACAAACGATATAAACATTATAAATTATTAATTACAAACAAAAACAAACATAAAAACGAAATAAATTAGTTTAAAAAATGTATATGTTAAATAATATTTAACTATAATTCTAAATAAGTGATAATGCGATAAAAAAAGGAAAAAAAAATTAAAAATTCGTATTTTTTATACCACATATTACTTTTATTGATTTTTTTTTACTTGTATTGTAATATTGTTAAAGTGCTTGAATATATTATTAAATAATTATTTTAGATACGTTTAAAAAACAAAGAAACATCAAATTAATTTAAAACACTGGAGTTTTATAACAAATCGTAACTACTAAGAACTCAATTTGATTTTAAATATACTTTATGCAGTTGCAAATAGAGCATCAACAAACACACATAAAATATGCCTCAATAAAGTCTGCAAATAAGCCGTGTGTGAACGTTTTATGCAGCTGTACGGTTTACTGTAGGGACGTTAAATAGATCTTCTCTCTTTTAAATTTCAATCCTGACTACTCTTTTGCAAATGGCAGTAATATTTGTCATTCATATTTCTTTAAAAAGGGTTAGAAACTCTTAATGGTCTAGGCATAAATATTCAATAGAATATTTGCTGGAACCTGTGTCGGAGAAAGTACGTCGGTTTCTTAAACCGGTGGAAGAAATTTCTGATATTCCTTACAATTTGTATCGCTTATGTTCATCGGGAAATGAAATACAACTCTCAATTAAGGGTCGGTGTTCGATTTTGGAAGGCAATTGAACTTCAATTCCGTTGCCAGCTGGCAATTTTATATTTGTATTTCCCGAAAAAAGGAATTAACAGGTGAAATTGAGCAATTGCAGTATGTAATACCTTTTTTGGCAACTAGCAATGCAAATGACAATCAGTTGCCTTCCATAATCGTGCCACAATCTTCCCCTGAGTGTTGTATAAATAAAAAAACGAGATTTTTTTATATACCGATAATACTAATATTGGTTTGAACTCTTCAAAAAATATCAAAAATAATAAATACGGTACCCACTAATTGAAACATCTATTCGTATAAAATTTTTTATGAAATGATTATCGTAGTATACGCTCGGCTTTACATACTGTATTATAACGATAAACGAATAATGTTTTTAATCTGGTTCTCAAACATATATACGAACTGCGAGTGTTTACCTTTTGAAACATGTAAGGTATAGACAGAGAAGATTGTGCTATCATCTTTTTATTCTGGCATAGTACTAGCTAAACCGTGGGTTTACAATCGTTACGAAATTCATCATCCACTTAATGTAAAATTCTTTTCTAATTGACATAGATTTCTACGAAATTCTGGGTAGACTTTTTCAGTAACCCAAGTGGCACTTTTGTATAGTAGAGTAAAAAATGGTTTTAAGACTTGTATTGAATTCAAAAGGGATTGTAAATTTACATTTAAAGTTTTATAGCCAAAATTCTGTAAAAGAATTTGCATATATTTCTTGTCTGTATTACATTTAACAAATTCCAGTGTCAAAAATAAATTTTCATAATATTTTTTTATTCAATAAAGTTATATTTTTTTATAGTTAAAGCCAAAATATTTAATAAAATGCCTTAAATGTTGTAATTTAATAAGAAATAATAATAATAATAATAATTGAATACAAATTAAAATCAAAATAGCAAAAAAGAAAAAAATTAAACAATAATTGAAAATGCTTGCATTATATAAACACATTCATTTATTAATATTTTAAATTATATTCTAAAAACAATGACTTAATTATATACAAAAAATCTCTCCTCATATCATTGATAATTTTAAATAAAATTAAAATGAAATATAAAAAACGCATATACAAATCATATTTTTAAAATCATCAAAATCATGTCATTTTATAATTGGAATTGAACTATTTTTTCGAAAATCAAAATCAAAAATCTAAAGATAAATTATGCATATGAAGTGTTAAAAGAAAAAGAAAAAAAAACGAATAATAATCAAAAAAGAAAAGAAGGAAAACAATTATATTTATCCTAAAATGAAATAATTTTTGTTTAGTCTTTAGGAATTTTTTATAAAACTGAAATTTTTTGATATTTATTACAAAATACTATTATAAAAAAATAATTTAAAAATAATTGTTTGAAATATAAATAAAGTTAATGAATAAACTGTAAACGAAAAAATAACTAAAAATAAGTAAATGTTTTTTACCTTTATTAACAATTAGTATAAAATAAAAACATAACAAATAAAAATGGTACCTATTTTAATGTTTAAACTTAGTAAAAAATAAAAAAAAAAAAATTAATTAATTAATCTTAAAATCAAAATAAAACATAATAATAAACAATATTAGATTTTATTTTATTTAATAATGTCAAATAAAAAAAAAAAACTATAAGATGTTTGTATTTTTTCAATAAATTATTAAATTAACAAAAGATTGTCTTTGTTTTTGTCTTTTTCAATTTCATTTGAAAACCATGTGTACTTCAATTTTACAATATTATTAGAAAATTTCACAATATTATTAGAAAAGTTCATTGTTCTTTGAAGAACAGCAGCCAAATATCAGTTTGCATTGCCAGACAACCAAACATATGTAGTTGAGAAACAAATGGAGATGAAATTTTTAAATTTTAAATGTAGGTTGTAGTCCGTAAGCGACATTAGTGGCAAATAGAATGCAACTGAAATTCAGTTGCCATCTATAAGCAACTATAGGGTCATTAGTTACATCTTATACATCAGGTCTTTGTGTCACATTTTGTGGAAAGCATGAAAATCGGTATTGTTTTCTTTGATGCTCTTCTAATGAGTTGCACCAATGCAACCAAATTGATAATCCAAAGTACTTCAATTCTAAATTCAATTTTGATAATGTTGGCAATAAACCTTCTAGCTTGGAAGACTCCGCCTTCGTATGATCCTTGTAAGGGTTAGGTATCATTTTAACTAACGGAATCTTCCACTCTTAAAAGTAGTACTCTAGCTTTAAAATAACATTTGCAAGTAACAAAACAACTTCATTGCAATACGGAGCAACTTTATATGTATCTTGTTGCTGAGTTTATCAATTCGACGCGTTTTGCTTTTATTAAATCCAACAGTAGCTCTCTAAATTTCTCTATTCATTGACGTTATCTTCTGCCATGAAACAGCATTAAAAAATAAATACGCTATAAAGTACAGTTTTTTGTTGCAGTAAATTCGAAAATCTAAGTACTGCTTATGGTTCTGATACTTTTACGTAGTAAGGTTCTGAAAGGGCAATTGTCTAAAATTTTGTTTATCGTACAGTACAATCTGCATCATTTAAGTATTGCTTCGTAGTTAAAAAGTTAGCAGAATGACGTTTGAAACAATATGAATAATGCTGAATATAAAAATAATTTCGAGTTTGATAAACGATTGAGTTATCGCATGAAACCGTCTCAAAAACCCAAATCAAAACGTTTTTTGAAGTCAAAAAAAAAAAAAAAATTAAGGAAAAGCAGCTATGATCGAAATGCACTGCGTCGGTATCTAAGTTGGCCAAATCTAGATTGGCTGTTAGCCAACGTTGGCATATCGAAAGGGAATTATTTTCTAACAGGACTACGCTAGACCGGACACGACTATAGAGACAGTTTTTAAACAATTTTATATAAAAAATGTTTATTTTTATTATAATATATTTTTAAAAATTGAGAATAAATTGTTAATTGAATAGAATATTTTTATTAGGCGCGCAATGTTATCAAATGAATACGATGCTTATTTAATTTAATACGAAATGTATTATTTTAATTACACCTTATACATTTTTTATGTAACAATAAATCTAAATAATTAATTAAATTCGAAATTACTAAAAAACATCAAAAAATTGTTACAAATATAATTAAAACTTGTTTGTTTTAATATTTTATTTATAAAGCACAGAACTTTATTTTAAAGTTCTATAGGAAAAATTTTATTTTGTAATTAACTGACAAATTGTGGAATATAACTTAATAACTACTAGTAATTAAAAAAAAATCCTTTTATTACAAAATTACATGTCTATATGGTATGTAATGCTAACACTTAATACCAACATCAAAAGTTGTTTTACCAAACAAAATCAATAAAACCATGTATTAATTAGATTAAGAAACAGTTAATTTACGTAACCCTGGTGGCACAACTACGATAATAGGCAAATTGTTGTGGTTGCGATGTTTTTGTATCATCCGGAGCTCCAGGACGATTTACATTGAGATTGGGATAAACTTCTTCCCATTCCGATTGTGAACAACCCAAAACAACTTTGGAACCTTGTGACAGTCTCCTTTGTGTAGGCTTTCCCAATCGATCCTCTGGCGGTAGGGGATTACTCAGCATATGGGTAACACTTTTCGATAGACGCACTGAATGTATGCGATTGTATCCTGAACCGGCAGGTTTATAACGTTGCCATTTCGAGGATAGTCGTTCAATTTCATGTGACATCCATTTTTGCACTGACGTGGTACCCATAATATAATATCGATTTACAGAAGTTAAGAAATATTGTATGCGTTTGCTTGCATTGAAGCTTTAGAAAATACTGAATTTATTTCATTGCTAGCGCGGCTTTTTATATTAGTTTACCATCGTTTTAGTATTTTCATTTTGTTTTGCTTTTAGTATTTACATAAAACAGCATGTAATCCCTGAGTGTCCAGTCGAATAGATTGTAATGCACTTTTATTATCGATTTTTTTTATTTACAAATATGTATGTATATATCGTAGTATAAGTATTATTTAATTTCATGTTTGTGGTTTGGTATAGATTTGTTAAAATTTCAATGGACAAGTTCATATTGTGTTTACGAAAACATTCAGCATTTCATGAAAGGTTGAAGGCTACTTACTTGCTTAACATCGAAAAGGTTTCCTTGAAGAGCATTAAGAAACATGCAATTTAAGAAAATTTTAAAGTTCGTAGATTGTGGCTGTTTACTTAAGTTGATCGTTAAATAGTAATGTTGACGTGTGTTAAATACCATTTAAGAAGCATTTAAGCTTATATTATCCCATTTATATAATAAAAACAAAAACATAGCTTGGTTGTACGTAATTAAAACGTTCAATATGTATGTATGTAAATTCAAAAATAATAAATATACATGATAATAATATAACTTATCTAATAAATAATTGTATGTAATTAATGTGTTTAAAAATTTCGAGATAGATTAACTTTAGAACGAGACTTAAAGGAACTACAACATCACAATTGTTGTGTGAATAAAAAATAAATTCATAAATTCATATATGTTTGCATAGAAGAGCTTTGTTTTGTCATGGCTAAGAGCGGAAATGGTATGGATGGATGGCAAGGAGAATTTTTGGTTTACATTTATAATGAAAAAAATTAAAAGGGAAAATGAAAACAAAATACAACAATTACACGATTTTTAAGATACTCTGCAAGTTTCATCTTGTAAATTTTCATCATTAAAATCATCATTTTGTGTTGAGAAAGCACCACCTTGTAAAACTTTGTTAACAGCAGCTCTGGCCAAATAACCGGTGGTCTCATTGTATACCAATGCATAAAATGGTGTCATGTCATTATTGTGATCCTGTATATTGTTATCCTTAAAAATGGAAAAATCAATTATTTCATCAAAAGTCAGCATGGTTCAGTATTTAAGCATTTAAACTAAACAACACATTACATCCGATATTTCGTCGACTATCACTAGACCTTTTTGAGAAGTTCTTCTTTAAAAATCAAAATAATTACGACAGGGATGGGCTTAACAATCTGTTTTTTCTGCTGATAAACGCATTGGATTGTTTTCAAAAATTTCGTACTTGATAAACTCATTATGGCTTCAGTACGATGGATCCCAGAATAGAGAAAAACCGTAGCAGCGAAAACACAAGAGAGGTAAACAAAAATGTGATTACGTTCTCACACGAATTAATAAAAAAAGTGGAAAAAAACTTATAATTTGGGTTACAGCCAAGTTTATCTTAATAGAAGCTTGTAATAATATATTATCCCAGTTTTTAAACAATAGAGACAAAAGGCATTGCCGAATTATCTTGAAAGTGGCAACAAGTTAATAGAAAACTAGATTTCTTCTTTCTACATTATACACAATCAAGAGACCACAACAATATTATAGCAGTTATCGGGTGAATTACACATTGTAATATAGTGTTATAATTACTTACTTTGCAATACATTAAAAAGGCTTCCAAAATGATTTCATCTAAATCCAAAGCATGTTTAAAATGTAATTCAGGATTTCTGTAAAGAACAAAAAGTATTATTTTTTAATACGATATGTATATAAGAAATTAATTTAATTAATTTTAATTACCTGCTTAGTATAGTTGCTATAATACATAATAATTCGACTGTTATTTGTCTTCTTTCGGGTTTTTCAATACAAATTAAAGTTTCTTCGACTAAAAGTGAAAAATTTAATTCTCCTCGGCTCATATTAATCAATGTAGGCGAGGCTGGTAATAAATGTTCCTGAGTGGTTATACCCAATGGCGTGCGTAGTAAAATTTCCCAGATTTTATTGTAAAAGTTTTTCGGCACCCTGCATAAACAACCCTCTAATTGACGTCTCTGCAGTGGGGTAAGTCTGGAAATTTTTTAAAATAAAAAAATGTATTCCTTCTTTTTCTTTTTATTCATTTAAACTTGTATACCTTTCTTCTGCAGCCCATTCACTTACAGTAAGAACTTTTTGCAACAAGATACGAACTTGGAAGGGTGATAAATTATCTACATCTATCGATTCCTGACCAGAAATTTGTAAATATATGCGCATTGCTTCCAAAACCCAACCAATACGTATCTGTAAAACATTAAATGAAATTACAATTAATTATGCGCTCAATTTATATTTTATATTTTTACCTTTAAAATTCCTCTAAACATTGAAGGATTGGTGGCGATTAGTCGTCCACAATATAATACAACTTCTTGTTGCAATACTGCCTGTATAACATTATAGGGCTGTACGGTATTATACATAACATCTCGTATTTCTGCCGGTGTCATGGGCTTATCGAATACTGTCTCTTTTTGTCCTATAACACCGACTGTTAATTCTTTGCCATTTACCAATACAGTCGTTATAAATGGACTTATTGAATCGACAATATGATGCAATAGAGACGAACAGTAGCGCACAGCACGCCAATAACGCAATGAACCAGCACGATGATATAATTGCGTTAAAGCTTGATGGACTGTTAGACCATTTACTTCAAAATTGGAACCCTCACGATTCAGCAATATTCCCCAAAGTTGACAAAGACAGAATATGGATTCGGTACTACGTAGAGCATCAATAATTTCGTGCGTTGGTTTGTGATTATATTCCTAATTGAGTAAAAAGGTTTTTAATTTCCGTTTAATCCATTTCTTTACTTCTTTTTTATTGACTTACCTCAACTGATATTTTATCTTCGACATAGGTTTGGGCTTTTGGTACGTCTGTTAATGATTGATAACCAATGTACTCATGATTAATTTGCGCAAAAGCATTTTCCTCATCTGATAAATCATTTTGATTCATAAAATCCAAATGTTCTGTCAAAAACAAATAAATGCATCAATAAATACGTTGTTTAAAAAAACCAATAACATTTACTTACCCATGCAAGAACTACTTATTAAATTCTGCAATCTACCTATGCGAACCTTCATACCATCACAGTAGCCTTTCTTAAGCATGGCTAACAAGTCAAGCATTTCCTTGAACTGTGGATCACGCATATGCTCCTCACGTATCAGTAAGCAGACCGTGGGTCGGCCAGATAAACGCCAATATTTACCCACAAATTGTAGTTCTGTTTTGATGTCATCAATCAATAGTGCCATATCACGATAGAGATAAAAATCAGAAACTTCGAATATTAAAGGATAACAGAGAACAGTCATGCCACATATACGATACACCTTGCTAGTGCCTAGAGACCCTACTGGCCTAGGTGGACGACCGGAAAGACCAACTTTATTATTAACACCTAAATGTTGATATACCTTAATCAATTCAGTTGATGACCAAACTTGAACAGGTTCAACCTACAACATAACAAATAAATCTATGAATTTAAATTTAAAAATAAACAATAAAAATTACTTACTTCATGAGGTGTTTGAGTCTGTATGCCGTAAGTGGCCATCATAGCTTGAAGACGCATAGATTCGGCAATTAAAACGATTTGTACTACCAAATCAGTAGCAGTTCCCTAGGAAAGTTAATCAAAAAATTAGAATTAAAAATATAATAATAGAAGAATAAAAATAAATAAAAACACAAAATGCATTAAGAGAATGTAATGAATCCAATATAAACAAATTCTTGGAGCAAATTTTATTATTAAAATAAAAACATGCATAATTAACATATTGATTAGCATTCAAAAATTAAACAGAAACGTTTACGGATTTATTTAAAAGGTAAAACAAAAATTTTACATTAAGGGACCCAATTTTGATATTGTAAGGTACATGTACTGATTTAAAAATATTATCACAATTACCTTTTCTTTATCCTGTATAAAGGGTACAATCTACGGTTTTTATTTGTTTTATTTTTTTGTTTAAATAAATGGAAAGTTTACTTTAAAAATACAATATTATTAACATTATTTTATGATAATTTTGCTGCAATATGTATGAGTTCATTAAATATTCCTACAAGTAAATTCATAAGCACAGCATAAAGCTTAAAGCACCATTGCTAAGCATAAAACGGGTAAATTTAATTTAAGCCACTATTAGTTTCTGAAAGGACGAATTTTAATATTAAATCTTTGTATTGAATTCTCAATAACTAAAAACCGCTAGTATCGTTGTATTATTAATAATTTCATTTTTTTTTAACAAGTTAAGGCTTTGCAAGCGTGATTTCTTTATAAAATTATATTTACCGGGTGCGAATTTTTGTGAAAAATATTTAAAAGTCTATAAAACATAATTATACCTTTAGGAAAACGTTTTAAATTCTAAAAACATTTGGAATCATAAAATTCGATAAAAACAGATTTAAAACAGAGCTGCTACAAATTGAAAATTTCCTTTGAAAATTCAAAATTTCTTTTAAAGTTTCTATTTGAAATAAATCGATCGAGAAGATGTTTACAGCTATTACTACTTTCGTTTAGGATTCCTATCTACAACAAAATATAAAAAAAATAATTTTTCCCAATATATTGATTTAAGATTATAACGCATACCATGTATTTGAAAATGAGACTCTTTTCTAATCTGTTACCGTCAATTAAGTTGAATTGGATTCGTTAATTTCGTTCCGGTATTTTGTTAATACTGTAAAGCCTATTTTAAACACAGTGGCCTAGTGGTGGTTGTGGTTCAAATCCCACCTCACACATCAATAAAACGGAATATAAAAAATATTTTTTAGACTACTTTCTCCCAACAGTCTTCTGGCAAAACCTATGAAATGAACGGAGAATTTATTTAAAAAAAAAATTGTCGTTCGGAGTTAACTTTAGACTGTAGGTTCCGGCACTCATGAATAAAATAACCACATGCAATATGGGTGGTGTTAGAAGCTAGTTCGTAATCCTGACTAAAGTGCTGTAATGACAAGTTAGGTATGTAAAACACTTCGTGACCTAAATTTTCGTCTCTGAATCGTAATAAAATTGATTCATCTGTGTAATGATGCAAAGTAGGTCGTTTAAGAGTCCTTTAATATGAACTTTTTTTATTAATCCATTTTCATATAAAAGTTTAAGTGACAGTAAATATCAAACTTTTTTATGTTTTATAACACATTTAAAGTGCAATTTTTATTCATAAGAAAATAATATTTAGGATCAGTCGAATTTATTTTTAAGGCAAAAAGCAAACGTATTCAGAAAGAAGCGATTTATAAATGTTTTCTTTGGAATCGAAATACACACTAATATACTTATTGTAATAGTTTCAATAATATGAAGATCTCTATACGAACGAAAATGATTAAAATGCACGCTATCAGGATATGAAATTATAAGCAATGTAATGAAATGATTTTAAATTAATAGGTGAAAGAAATATGTGACTTATGATAATAAAAAATTATATACAACATATTCACAAATCCATCATTTTGAAATATTTAATTCTCACTATATGGCCTATTAAAATTTACAATGGTTAAAAAAAAAGTATGCAATCGATTGTTTCCACCGAAACTTATACGATAGAATCTCAATTGAAGTTTTTATAGATTTATTATAACGTATGTCAAGTATTATTTTCTACGGAAAATTGTAACAACCGAATCCCTGACCCATACATTAAAACAGAAAATTTCTATTGAAATTATAAAAAAGAAATTAAACTTTATATTCTTTCTTGATTCAAATTAAGAACATTGAGAATATTTTCGTTTAATATTCAAAAACAGGTCCTCAATAAATTATAATCACACTACTATACATTTCTGCATTTCGATTCTTAAAAACAATAACACAAAATGAAAAACATACAAAAAACTAAAATAACATTAAGCTTTGAGTAAACAATTAAATCTTTTTTTTTTAATAAAATTTATTATAAAAAAAAACGAAAATATTAAAAACGATATAAAAACAAAAAGTAGAAACGAGAAACGTTTAATTAACCCATTAATTTCTACTTACAGTGCCAGGTTTAGCCTAATAAGGGAAGAGTATATAAAAAAAAAAGTAAAATAAAAAATTAAAGTAAAGCGTTCAAAACTTAAGCTTCTAACAAAAAGTAAAAAAAAAAAAATATGTTAAAAACACATCTAAAAGGATAGTATTAGTAAATGTATGTATATGTATAAGGAATAGTAACTTTGATATGAATGTAATTTACAAAATTTTGAATAAATATTGTGTTCGTACATACATATTAATTACGATAAAGTTGTACTACTTGGTGCAAAAAAAAAAGTTCTCAAAAAGCCAAAAGTAATTTCTGTGTTCTAAACAATTTTGATAAATAAGTATTGTGTAGATTTTTGTACATTTAGAAAAAGAAAATTCGTTCATTGAATAAATAAAATCACTTACATTATGTTTTTCATCGAAAGCTTTTCCCTGGATTATTATTGAATTATTTTTTTTTTGTGTTTAGTTTAGTTTTGTAATACCAATTTAATTACATATTGTTTGTTTATGTTAAAGTTATTGATCGATACATATTGTATAATTACGAGGATAAGGAGAACAAGGTAGTAGACGATTAAGTGTAGCAAACGTAGCAGGGTAAATATAAATATAAAAAAAATTCATAATCTTATTTCCATATGTTTCAATATGTTTATCTCGCATTGTATAAATATATATTATAAAATTAGCCAATTCCATTAAGATAACCAATATAAAACCTACAACTGTAAAGAAATTTTAGAAATTTTAAAAGTTTTTACCACATACTTGAAAAGCAGAATAACGTCCAGCACGACGCGGTCTGTTATAACTTGGTAAATAACGACGTATAGGATCCAGTTCATTGATATGTAAGAGACCTCCAGTCAATAGTTGGGCAATAATAAACATTGATTGACCCCAGAGAAAAAGTGTTTGGGTTGGCGCTTTCACATAAGAGCCATCACCATCCGGGGCATAATACATGGTTACTACTGGATCACCATATGAGTCAGCATACATACATTTACGCAGCTCATTTTGATATTCTTCAATTTGTTCATTGTTATTTTTGAAGACACCATCTATAATCATTTCAATATAAAATAAAGGCCATTCGCATTCATAACCCTCGAATTCCTTTAATTCGCCAGTGTGGTAATATCTAAAAAAATATTTCGAAGAATTACTTTTAAGTTCCATTAATAGTTCGCAATGCTTTTGTACAAACCTTCTAGTTTTATCTTCCACTTTGCTTAAAAATCCATCACGGCTAAAACGTTTGAATCCTCTTTTGCCACGCAAACGACCTATAACATTTTGTTTAGTTTGTTCCACCAAACTGTCTTCATGTGAAGCAAAAGCTGGAAACGATAGCGTAAGCAATAAAGAAGCATCAACACCCTTGGAGCTTGATTCTCTCGGTAGCATAGTTTCGAAAATACTGCGATTGCGATTATGAGCATCGATATCAACATAAACAACACTCCAAGAAGCACCTTTTTCGCCAAACAAATTGCAACCATTAATGGCCTCTAAAGCCGATTTGGCCATGCCTTCAAAAGCAAACATACAAATAAGATATTAAAAAATTTTAAGTTTACTAAGTACATACAAATTTAAGAAATAAATATTTACCAATTGAGGAAGCATGTATTTCGGGAGTACCATTGTTGTATTTAGAACCACGTTCCCACATACCAAAATCTGGTGTGCGGTAAGCACGTTCAACATAATAAACTAAATTTTGAACAAATGCTACTTCGTCCTTAAAAGTTCAAATAAAATTTAAAATAAAAACGGAAATAAAAATATGTTTTTAATATGTACCTGTGTGTATATAATTTGTAGACCTGATGTTATCATTTGCACCAAAAATATAATGTAAAGTGAAACTACATCAATTTGTAAGTGATTATAAAAATCATCTTTATAGATTTCTTCTCCTGTATGTAAATGAAATTTACTATGTAAAGCGTGCTGATTGGATTGCCTCTGTTTAAACAACTCAACTCTGGGCGCTTGCTTAATCCAACACTCCAAGATGCCACGCATACATTTAACGGTAGATTGGCCAAGTTCATAGGATTTACCACGATCATCGTCAATGCGTCGATAGGCTTGATACAAACTCCAAACAGCAGCGGCACAATAGACGCTATCTCGGACGGAACCAACTACATGATCAGTACTCATAACTGGAAACAAACCAGTTATGGGACTTTGGAAGCGTAACAGTTGTCGTTTAACTAAAATTTATAGAAAATATTTATTAAAAAAATATTAAAAAGTTTACTAAATTTGAAATTATTTATCGATTAATAAAAAAACAAATTTAAAAATCTATTACAATTAAACCTAAAAATCTAATAAAAAAGCATATTAAAAGGTCAACGGCTTTAGTAATCAAAGTATATATGCAAACAAAAACAAAAAAGCAAATGTAAACAATTTTTTTCATTTTTTGTTTATAAACAAACCAATTGACAACTACTAAGACATTTTATTTGTTTACATCAACAAACCATCAATTTTCTTAATGGCACATACAAAGCGAAATTGCAAATGAATTAAGCGTCTTGCATATAAATTTTTAAAAATAGATTGTATAGCATGAATATGCACTCTATTAAAACCAATTAAATGCCACAAATAACAAAGAAATCTAGTATAGAAACACAAAATAAAAAAAAAACATGCTGCTGAACGTATGGCATATGAAGATATGGGTTATATAATTAAATAAATTATAAAATTTCGCATATGTACGGTGAATACGTATATGTATTGTTAATAAATTATATTTATTGCTAATAGAACTTACCAATGCCATAGTAAATATCAAGTTGTTTTACAGTATCTTCATAATTTGAGGTTTTCAAAAATTGGTCCAAATTAATGTCTTCCAAACTATTTTGTCTGCCTGCGGTAGAAGGTGCTCCCGAGGTAACCGTACTGCCCGGGGTAGTAATGGTGATACCCAAACTGCGTAAAATCATTTTTTTTATATTGAATTTGCGTTATCACTTTAAATTTAAAGTATTTAATTACCTTTTGGGTGGATCTCTCATGGTATAATTTTAAAAGATATTGTAAATATTATAAATAAATTTAATTGAATGTACAAATATAAAAATTGCTGGTGTAAAAAAAATACCCTTGGACAGTAGTTGTAAAAGTCAAATATGACATTATTTTGACAGCCAGGTGATTGCAACTATAGGCATTTCACAGTATAACGTTATGATATTATTAGGTTAACAGGGTGCTTAGAAACTTTTAAAAGTGAAATAAGATTTTTTTTTACCAAAGTAGAAACGGAAGTGATTAAATTATTTTGCAGTCACTATGAACCTTCAATTTAGCGTAAAAGCAATTGTTAATCGTTTATTATGTTTCTTCTATAATCCTTCCTGCTGTGTCAATGACTCACTTCCTCATTTACGATTACACATCGATGACTAAGAACACTCACAATGCGTACCATTTTTCGATTATATTGTTGAATATCAGTGAAGACCTTAAATTCCTAGATGTCGAGTTTACCAAATTATCACGGGCTCAGAGCATACATTCTCGGATCACTCGTATTACCTCTAAGGAACACTGTATTATGGTCCGATAGCAAAACACATCTTGGAAAATTCTACAAGTATACTACATTCTAAAGACAATACACCTGTTTTTTAAATTGTCAACACTTTTTTGAGGTATCTATCAAACATTTCTATTTTGTATTTATGTATCTTATTGTTTGAAGTACAATCATATTATGGTGTGCCCTGTGATCAACTTACGTATTTCAACGAGTAATCTGTAACAACTAATTGGAATTTGCTAAAAACAAAAAATTAGAAAAAAAATAACAACAAACATGTGTTTTTGGCATCCGAATACAAGCACCACCACTTGTTCATAAATGTAAACAAACATTAGTTAGGTGCTCTCACAAAATGCCTTATAGCAGCACGTTCGAAGGGAGAGCGAATACATGCCACGCGGGCTCTCTTTAGTAAACAAAAAGTGAATGGACATGGACATGGATATACATAAGCACAGAATGTACCTTTACAAAAGTACACACTCACTTCATACCTGTGTTTAATTATCGATAGCATAAGTAACCATTAAACTCAGCAAAATGCCAAATGTTACTTGTGAGCAGGCAGGCAGCAGAAACAATAAACAGATAATGCTTATATGTACGTATATATGTATATTTCGTTGGAAAATATAAAAAAAAACACAAAAAAAAAAACTAATACTAACAAAAGTAAGTGAATGCGAAACCAGATTTATTTTTGTACCTTCTTGAGTATAGACATTAGCAAGTCAGTCACTCGTTCAGTTGGTTAAGTTAAGCGCATCATAGCAAACGTGAAAAGAACAGAACACCTCAAAGATTTGATTGATATGATAAAACTGTGAATATATAATTATGATTAAAAAAAAGCCGGTATATGAATCAAACTATCCATAATAGCGCGGAGGTAGAATTAGCAAACCAATGGTTTTCGTTAAACATTTAAAAGGCAAACAAAAACTCAATACACCTCTAAACCATCACTAAATAGAAGATAAATCTGTAGATTTAAGTGTGAGGTCATCACAAAAAACCATTATTATACATGATATTTGTTAGTTATTTTTATAAAACGTGTTATAATAACTTGCAACACACAAATTCAAGGTCAAGCAATTTGATTAATTTTAAAATAGTTATTCGAATATTTGAATAATAAAATATTGGAAGTGAAATTTAAAAAACACCAACAACATGTATCAACATATAAGGAAATGTGAAAAGAAATTTTGAACTAGTTTAATGAAAACAAATATTCATAAACAAGTGTAAGAAAGAAATCCATAAAACAATGGAGAAATTTATAATATTCATACCTATATGGGTTTTATTGTTGTTTTGTGTTAACAAAAGCGGATGTGAAACCAAACAAGAGAGCCGGCACTTTATCTTGCCCGATTTGCCTTTAGAACATTTAAAACGGTACTTGAATACGTTTAGCATAGTAAGTCAACACTGTCAAGAAACTAAAGCATGTGATAGTAGTACATTTAATTCGACATCTATAGCAGATAATAAAGCTTGCTGGGGCTATGAACCAGATTGTGAAAAGAAAAATCGTTTTCAAACTCCCTCTTGCCCGGGGGCTCATACAGGTTGGGTAAAAAATAAGGAATCACAGGTTCATACATTCTATCAGCAGGCCGACTTTGGATATGTGAAGCAACAAATTGATGAACTAATGCTGATGTGTGAACCTAAACTCATTACCGATTCTTCGTTGGAATGTTCCAAATATTTAAGATTTTGCAGAGGCCGCTATCTTATGTTAGATTTTCGCGATTTAGCACAGAGAAATGAACGTATACGTTATCATATGGACGTTTTAAGTCCTGGGCAAATTAAAGGCTATTGCGATTTAAATGTAACCCGGCTGAAGAGTGAAATGGATCACATGGGCGCTTTGCAATCATGGTCACCGGAATTAAGAAATTTTGTTCAAGCAAAAAATACTTTGAATGTTGATAATGAAGAGTGTGACATGTTCATAAATACGCCCACATTTTTAATGAAAATCGATGCTACCTACAATATGTATCATCATTTTTGCGATTTCTTTAATCTTTACGCCACATTGTTTGTCAATCAAACACACTATACAGCTTTTGATAGAAATACACAAATAATTGTATGGGAAACTTACCCGTATGATTCACCATTTGCTGATACCTTCAGAGCGTTTTCTGAAAATCCAGTCTGGACATTAGATCAAGTTCGGGGTAAACGTATTTGTTTTAGAAATGTTGTTTTACCTTTGCTGCCACGTATGATATTCGGCTTATATTATAATACACCAATAGTAAGTTCAATTCATAATAAATTTTAGCATTAAAATTTAATAAGAGATTTTTACTTTTTTACTTCTCTTCACTTAAAACGCATAGATACAGGGCTGTCATAGCAGTGGTTTGTTCAGAGCGTTTTCGGAGTTTATATTACATCGTTTAAGGGTGCCATTTGACCCACCTCAGAAAAAAATTCGTATAACTTTTCTTTCACGACGTACTAAATACAGGCGAGTTATAAATGAAGAAAAACTAGTGGAAGAAATTGGAAAAAATCAAGATTTTGTCATAAAGAGAATATCGTATGAGAGGTACGTTTATAATATTATAAATTTTCTAACCAATACTATACAAGTTCGAAACCATTTTCTAACAGTGTTTAAATTAAACTACAAAATTTTAAAACCTCACAAAAGAACCTGTTATTTATTATATTGTATTGTTATTTAAATTCTGTACTTTTTGTGCTTTTAAATGAGAACCTTTGTGTAATAGAATGTAAAGAATATTATTTGATTAATAATAGGATAAAGATAATATAAGCAATTCGAGAACATCTTTTGGTTTTGTTTTTAAATGCCGTCAATTTACATCAAGAATTTTAATGCATAGAAGTTTCCAGCTCTCGTAGGCATTGAGAAATGAAGTAATTAGGGTGTTAAGAAAGTGGATTTTTAGTCTTACCTATGATATGTTGAATTAAATTTTTAGAAAAAAGAAAATATACTTATCTTTGTTCTATATGTACATTCTAAACCTCTGCCAAATTTATAATAAAAGAAAATTGAAAAGATCGAACTACTTCAATTGAATTTCCAGGAGCTTGTGTATGTTTATATCTACGTACTTCTACAGCAGAACTTGTTGCACTACTTCCTAATTATAACTTAATTCTCTTATTTCAGAGACTTATCATTTCTTCAACAATTGGAGGTCACACGAAATACTGATATTTTGATTGGAATGCATGGAGCCGGCCTGACACATTTACTCTTTCTACCTAACTGGGCAACAATATTCGAGCTGTACAATTGTGAAGATCCCAATTGTTATAAAGACTTGGCCCGTTTGCGCGGCGTCAATTATATTACGTGGGAACATCGGGATTTAGTGTATCCCGAAGACGAAGGTCATCATCCAGAGGGTGGAGCACATGCTAAGTTTACAAATTATGCTTTTAATGTTAAAGAATTTAAACGTCTGGTGGAAAAGGCTGCAAAAAATGTTCGCAGCCACGAAGAGTATCAAAGTTTCCAACAGAAAGCGGCTGAGACGCTTAAGGATGAACTTTAATTACTTAAAATGAAATCTATTTAGTGTACTTACTTTAAAGGAGTCTATTGTATTGTTTGTAATGTGATCTTATTGAAAATAAATTTTATATTTTTTCATACAAACATCTTAACTTTAAAAGAAAAAACCCAGAGTGTGCCGTGGTGAAATAGTAGTGCTAAATCATTTTGCAGTTTTAGAAATTACAGGCAGACCCATAAAACAATATTGTTAAATGTTAGAACAACAAATACTTAACATTTTAGTACTTTTTTATAAAAAATGATATTAATATTAATATTGATGTTAGGGGTCTAGAATACGAATCTTCATTTAACAAGTTTCTGGATTGTCTATTTACATAGGTACAAAGTTATAAATATCTTTATTGTCAATGTCTCTATATTTTATATATTTTTCCTCGCAGTTAGCCCAATTATAACGCTTTTCGCGTTTAACTAAAGCTTGGCAATCCTGTAACATCGTTGTGCTATGATTACTAAACACTGCCCACTTTCCGCTCAGCTGTTTAATGTTTTCATTTAGTAAAGCAATAACAATAATAGTGTTTTTCTTAATGTTAAGGTTTAATTTGTTGGTGCTTAACATTAAATAGAATTTTTATCAATAGATAAATACTTATCACTATTCCTCAATAACCAATATCAACAGTATTCGATTACAAAATAAAATAAAAATCCAATACAAATATTCAACTAAATTAGAGATGTTCTAACAGTATCAAACAACAAAAAACAAAAAATACAAAAAAGTGCTAGTTATTGTTAGTGTTAGTCGTATGCGATGAAATAATCAATCGATTTGTTTTATAGCAGTATGAAAGAAATCTAATCATGAGTGCCAATAATATTCTATCAAATTGTATTAAGGAACACTGTCACAATGCCGACACAACCAGTGACGTTGACGATATTGAGACAATACGACACACAAGCATTTACTATTGTAATGCAAGACCACCAGACAATCGGTGTATATCGTTGACCGCACAACTGTTGTCATGTACTTCGCTTGATCGACGCGAGACGTTATTGGAATTACGGCAGTGTTCAATTAGACGATCGCTCGACGGTATGGGAACGTATGATAAACACTCCGTTAAAAGCTTCTTTCGCGTTTGGCACATACAATGTACAATAATAGTGACGTTAATTGCAATAGCTTTAGCCCGTGCGTTTATACGTAGTCGTGCGGGGGATAGTAAAAGTGAAAAGTATAAAATATGGTTACGTTACCTGTCCGAATTTCTCATCATCTCTCTGCCCGCCATAGTCAGTGTGAATATTGCCAATTCGTATGTGGAATTCATAGTCATAATTAACCTCTTAGCATTGATCGTTGTAATGTGGCGCACAAAATGCTGGCAACGGGCGTTAAATAGAGAATTTGAATTTGGTCGTAGACCAACGATTTTTACTCTCATGCGATCTACTATTAATTTTCTAACCGCTCTTTGCATATTGGCCATAGATTTTGAAAGCTTTCCCAAGACATTTCGCAAAACCAGACGTTACGGTGTTGGTCTAATGGATGTTGGAATTGGTTTGTTTGTTTTTTCCATGGGTCTGGTGGCATCGAGACCGCGAAAAATTGCCGATTTACGAAAAATGACTTTTACGGTGGGATGTTTATTGGCATTGGGCTTAGCTCGCACAGTTGTCATAACAGCAATTGACTATCATCAAGATGAACATGAGTATGGTGTACACTTGAATGCCTTTTTCACATTGGGTTTAACGAAAATGTTTGCAACGTGTTTTGGTTTTATCGCTAGAAGCAAAAATCAACTGTTAGCATTAGGTTTGGGTGAGTAAAAACTTTATAAATACATATATACAAGCATTTAAATACATTTGTATATTGAAGGAACAATGTTTTTTTTATCTAATTCAAATTTGTAAGCAATTGTAATCGTTTTGCCCAACTGATCTATATTTAAAATAATGAATAACAAAACGAAATTTGTTTTTATTATTGAATATATTTGCAATGTTCACTTTAATTCCACTCAAATATGATTTCACAGTTCATTCAACTAAAATTTAATTTGATTTTTTGTTTATATTTAACGTTAATTAATTATTTAATTGTTTATTTATTCTTTCGTGAGAAAATTTAAATATTTCTAAATACAAAACAATATTTTAAAGACGAGTGTTTCTGTTTAAAGTGATTACAAATATAATTTGTATGCAATGCGCATTGATTCAAAGAGAAAACTTTTGCTAAACACTCTGATTTATTGCACAAGAAATTCGATATTGTGATAAAGAGAGAGAAATTGCATATCTACCTCGAATTCGCAGCGTTTCATTCGATATATTTTCGTATTAGTTTTCACTGAAAAAGCCACCGTAGTCCAGTAGGTAGTGTGTTGGCTTATTACACGTTAAGCTGCGGTTCTCCCATATCTAATAAAACGAAATTTGAAAAATTATTTCTTCGGCGACTTCCTCTCAACAGATTTCTGGCAAAAACACTAAGAGTAAGGAAAATTACCAATGAAAGTTTCTTAAAAATCTGTCGACTATAAACTGTAGATTCCGCCACTCATATATAAAATTAACACACACAACATAAGTGGTTCGAGAAGCTAGGTCGTAATCTTAACTTAAGGGTTGTAATTATGTATGTCTCACTGAGAACAATTCAAGTGCTTAAATACAATTTCAAACGACTGATTTACTAGTAATGACACAAGGCTGCTTATGTGCCGGTTTTTTTTTTTTAATGTTTTATGGCTTAGTCGACACTTTTTACTGCTTAATCGACCAGAGGTATGAATTCTCACGTTTTTCGTTAAAAAAAGCAAATTACGACATCAATAACTTTTTGAAGAATAATGCGGCTTTCAAAATGATTTCTAACGAGGTGAAGCTTTAAATATCACATTCCAAGTAAGTTAATAAGTTACCTGATGCAATTAATGTTGCCAGAAATAATATGTTTTATACTCTAGAACCAATACCCAATACTATTCAACAGTCTATATATACATAAATATAATCCAAAACTGCTTTTCCATATCTTCCATAAATTTGAATTAAGATCACATATTATGGTAAAGAGTCTTTTATTATTATATATCGTATATAAATAAATTCTTATGAACATTTTTTCTAACTACAGGCTAAAAAGACATCTATACGTGTACATCATTCACAATTTAATGATTTCTATTCATTTTATGTTAAGATTAATTATTCTCTAATTACTCTTCTATAATTACTCTTCAATAATAATTTATTTTTGGATATAGTTTTAAAAGTGACCACAAATTATTCATTTGTTTTAATAAGAAACATTTGGTATGAGAAGTGCGTACATTTACTTATTAAATTATCCAAAAAAAAAATCTGTTTCAAAGTGTTTGATTCCAATTGTAATCAGTATCGAGTGAATTGCATATTTTGCATTTTATTCTGCCGTATACAATAACAAAGCTTACGATATAGAACTATTATTGAATTATAAATACAATATAATTATGGCTGTGAGTGAAATAATACACTTTAAAGATAAATAAATGTTGTTGCATGCTAAAGAAAAAAGGGAAATAATAAATTTTCTAAATAAATACCACACCATATGTGAGCGTCAATATGAAACAAAACAGATTGTAAAGATTTACAATTAAAAATAATAGAAAAACGAACGTAAATATAATATAGAATTAAAAAAACTCCCCTAAGGAAATTTATTAAAGAGTTTGTTTCATATATTAGCGTTAAGGTTAATCAATTTCCAAATTGATGTTAATTTTTATAGTTAAACTAAAAGAAATATCTACGAATAATGAAAAATTTGTGTATGATCTTTCACGTTAGGTTTTATTTTCAAAGCAAAATTAAACATACGTTTGAAGTGGAAATTAATTATGCCTGATAATATATATCAAGAGTTAAGAGTGCATACTCTATGAATGATAAATGATATTTGACAATATTTGATGATATTTCGATTCAAATTGTATTTCTATTTTATAGATACAGTTATTAGCTGATTATAAAATTACCAGTTTTCAAGTTTTAGAGAATGAGAATTCTATGCCATTCGTTTAAGACCAGTTGTAGATAGAAAATCACAATATTTCTTTGGAAAATTTCATCAAAACGCTAAAATTTCTGTTACTAATTTCATAAATAAGCATATTTGTATCTTTATTGAATACAACTGCTGGGAATGCTGCCTTTCTTTGTTCTTTATTTAATTTCAAAGAAAAATTACCACACAAACCTTCTTCAGTATATAGGCGTAAATTTTTCTCAATACGAAATTTTGTCAGTTTTATTTGTTTATCTTATCATATCAAAAGGAAATAAGTGATAGTCGTTTGACTTCAATTCAATTAAATTAAATCAACTTAAAAAGCCTGAGAGCCAATTCGTTAAGCGAAATTAGCCATATGGTGTTTGTAAAATCACTTGCAAACGATATTCATTTACAAATTTGATTTTTTCTTTTAATAATTTCTCTTAAGCCAGAGTATTTTAAGTTGAACTTTTTGAAAAAATGTTTGCTTCGTTCATATCTGTATGTATATACCGTCTTGTTGTGTTTTTTTTTTTTTGTAGATGACGAACACTTAGATGATCCCCTACTTATGCACTGCATTGTGTTGATTCTAGTAAAAGAGGTTAAAGGGGGGGGGGAGGAGGGAAAGAGGGAGCAGAGTTTTGGGATATTAGATTTGAATCTGTTCATATTGTCAGTCACAAGAAAAAATGTTGATAGTTTTGCTAAATAACGAATTCTCTATCCATGAACTGATGTGATCTATGTTTTAGGTGTGTGCTAGTATCACATAGCCTACATAAAGTTCTTTCATCTGCTATATTCAATAAAGATTTGTTTTATTTTAGTCCGCTCTTTTCAATATCAATATCTTTTAGGTGTGTTTCCTCTTTGTGTTTCCTAGAGGTTTTAGTTGTATACCTTATGTTGAATTATCGTCTGTTAACCCTTACTCAACTACTATATTGCATTATGCAGGCTCTATGCAATGCCAAGATATCTTGTCTCTAGTTGGCACTTTAATTGAACAATTTTGTCATATGGTTTTCAAGGATACATTAGATACACTAGATGGTAGTGAATTTTAATCATTTTTGTACGGTTCTCGAGTGAAATTGAACTCATTTAAGTAAATTATATACTTTCTACCTGATATTTGATAAAGATGTTAAAATTTTTAAATTTTTTTCTATTTATAACCGAAAGCTTAAAACCATTTACATGTCTTATCTATGTTGCCTTAATACAGCGAATATAAATAACTTATTATTCTTAGAATTTTAGTCTTCGTATACATCATAAATCAAACCATTTTTAATAGTTAATGACCTGCGAAAAAAAAAATACAATTTTGTATGACGTATACATAACAACATCAAGCTCTATGTTGACTAATAAAACTATAAATATCGTATAAATAGCTTATGTGTTATCCTCTTTTAAATAAAAAAATAAATATTAAAATTTCTTTTTTATTTTCTTTACAGTTGTTTTGATTGCGCACGAAACTATTTTACAATGCGGCGTTTGGAAATACGTTATGGATCCAGATTTAGAGCGTACTGACTTTATATCTTCGAATCGTGAAGGTCTTTTTTCATTGCCCGGCTTTATTGGCCTTTTTCTGTTATCGCAATATCTTGGTCAATGGTTGCAGTCGAAAGATGTTTTAAATTTTGAAGAAATTAAAAGTAAATTTCAAATTCTCCTCATTACTACAGTGGGTCTGTGGTTATGTGTTACATCGTCTATATTTGTATTTGGCATTGCTAGAGTTACATGTAATTTTGGCTACGTGGCCTGGATATTAGCCATAGCAGTTACTATGTGTACTTTATATTTATTAGTTTTCGATATAGTTTTAGATACTTTAAAACCAGTCAATACGGATACCGATAAATTAATTTTAACGGAGACTATGGGCTTAAGCAAACCTTTACACAATTTAAATTCGAAAATTCCTTCAGTTATGGAAGCGGTTAACTATAATGGCTTAACATTCTTTCTGTTGGCTAATGTTTTGACGGGTTGCACAAATATATTTTTGAATACAGATGAGCGTTCAGATATCGAAAGTATTTTAATTTTATTTGTATACATGTTTATAATAACAGCATTTAGTTTTGTATTGTATCGGTTTAAAATAAGAATTGCTTAATAGCGTGCATATATACATATGTATATATTTATAAATATTATTAGTAAATAAATTACAGTTATTGTAACCTAAATCTTGTCTTCTATTGTATAATGTATATGTAATTTAAGTTTTCAATTTTATAAGTAATTTATTTTTATAGTAATATATTGTAATAAATTATATTTGTACAAATGAATTTATTAAATAAAACATAATAAAATTTTTGTATAAACTATTTTCAAAAAATATGCTACAATTATTATCAGTTGTGGTTTAAAGNNCATTTATGTATGCCCATCAGTAACATAAAGCAAATGATTGTTTTATATATTTATAGTATTTATTTTTGCCCTATTACTGTTAATTCTATATAGCGATAAACTATTTATTGTTTCATATTTAATATATCTACTAAAAATATTTTATTGCCTTATATTTTGTGATAAGATATACGAAAAATTTAGTTGTATATACAAATATATATACAAATAGTTCACGTTTGAACTGAGTTAAGAGAGAAAGAGTTACACCTTATAATAAAAAAAAAAAGTTTACTAGTTCAATGAAAATAATGTGGCTTGCTTTCTAATAAAATTTTTTTTTTAACAATTTTGGACCTAAACGTTTTATATTTATGGAAAACAGTGCAATAAACATTAACAATGATGGTCTATTACAGTAGCTGTAGTCTAGTATATGCATTAGACGTGAGGCTACGGTTCAAACCCCGTGTGCGACATCTCCAACAAAACGAAGTATGAAATGATATTTCTTCGCTAACTTCCTCTCAGCAGATTTCAGGCAAAAACTCGTGAGGAGTAAATAAAATTGCCATAAAAAGTTTTCAAAAATCTGCCGTTTTAGAATCGACTTTAAACTGTTGAAGCCGTCATTCATGTATAAAATGAACACATAGATATTTAGGTGCTATGAGGAGCTAGTTTGTTGTTTGAACATGGATATTATCGGTTAATAGTCTATTAGCTTAAGGAAAAACTCTTTTACGGTCACCAATTGAACCGCTGAAGTTAACATATTAGGGAGATGTTGTGCTTAATCAAGATTATGCTGGACTACACACGTTGATCGCAAGTGATTAGTATACATGATCTTGTGAGAATGGTTGTTTGGTTAGTGAAAATCGTTTCTTGAAATTTTTACCAAAGGCAGTAGATTAAATTTTTTTTTTAAATATTTGATTTAAAAGAAATCATTAAAACTCTTCAAAACAAACCTTTTAATTTCATTAAAAAAATAATCTTGTTACTTCATCTTAAATGTGTACATATGTCTGTAGTTTGCTGCAAAGCATAATTTTTTTTTTTTTTTTTTTGTAAAATAAAAAACTTTTCTCATGGCTGCATTCATAAAGCTTCTAGACAACTTTACGATAATCATCACTTCCGTTTTATGATGATTCTGATGATGATGATGATGCCTGAAACCATTTAATTCGCTTGAAAAGGAAGAAAAAAAATCTGGAAAACAAGAGAAAAACTGATTATAGGGATGCTAAGGTTTAATCGAGTGGAAGGTGATATGATTATATGTGTAAAGGCAAGTATTTATTTGTAATGTAGTGTTGTCATAGCAAAAATTAAAGCAATTCTTCTTTTTTCTCTTACTAGTTGTATCCAGACAATAGAAAATATGTATGTTATGTATGTATTCGTATTAATAGAAATCAAACATCTAGAAACCATAGTAATATACAATAGGATATAAATGCTACATGGTTATATCGATTATTAGGTGTTGTAATTCAAAATGAAACTATGAGTATAGAATAATTTATAGGCAGATGACTCTGGAAATCGATCTTGAACTAAATTTCCTATACTGGGTTCTAATTTGTTCTATGAACGACAGATATTTGACATTATTAGGGCCTGGAGAAAATGTTTTCCAAATGTTTTGTGTCCTATAATTTTTGCCACTTGCCATATGTTAAGTGTATTTATCAGATGCTAAAGAGATTATTATTAAGCTGCTTTATATTTGTTGTATTTTTTTTCTTGTCTTATTTTTCTTTCTGAGATTTTGAAGAAAAGATAAAATTTCTATTAAGGAAATGACAAAAATTACTCTTGTCTATTGTCCTTAGCTAGGACGATGCTAAAGGTTAAAATAAGATGTTCAACAAATAACAGTGAGTGTGGGAGTAGAGGTTGGGCAAATAAAACCCAATGAGGATATTTAATTTACTTGATAAACAACAGAAATAGAAAACAATGCTAGATGAAGACAGTGAAAGAAAAAATCAGGATAAACCATGAAACTTAAGCAGCAGAAGAAAAGGTGTGAAAAATAATACAAAAATTGGCAGGGAATACAATAAAAAGTTGAGGATAAAAGAAAAGTAGAAAACTGGACGTTAAATACTGATTAATGGTTAAAAGAAAATGTTTTTTTTTCAAATATTTCCCAAAGGATATTTTTATGTAATTACACTAGAAAAATAGGAAAAAAATTATAAAAAAAAAGTTTTTATTGTATTACCTCTTAGGAAATTAAAGAAAGTTATACACCATGGTATAGGAAGTGTAGGAAAAAATAACGGTGAAATTTCTTTTTATTTCTTAATAATAGAAAAAGGCACTGTAGTGTTCATACACAAATTCTGAGCAATTTTTGTCATTTCCGTTCGTGAGACTCAACGTTTCTGGATTTCTTTTTATGAGAATATGTTACGTCATTGGGTTATGCTGATAAAATAGAAATTCTTGTGTCGATAACGTCATACGGCAGATTTATTGGAAAAAGTACGACGCTCTATATTTGGAATTTTTACAAATGTCTTGTCATATCACATTCCATCGAAACAACAATGTTTTTAATATTATTACATGACATGTGCATATTTTACATACATATGTACATACATAATTGATCATTACAACTATTTAATCTGGACTATGATCCAACTTCTCACACCACCTACGTTGGGTGTGATAATTTTATACATGAGTGGCAGGGCCTATAGTTTAAAATCGACTCTTTCAAGGCAATTTTATTTATTTTCAGAGTTTTTGCCAGAAATCTGCTGAGAGGAAGTCGCTGAATAAATATTTTTTCATTATTTGTCTTTTTTGAAGATGCCTGAACTAGGATTTGAATAATAAGCCAACACACTACCTACTAAACTACGGCGATTTCATGTAGATATTTTACTGTAGAGAATTTCTTAAGTCAGTAACAAAATACATGGCTTGTAAAGCAGTCTTAAAGAATAATTCTTCAAATGATTGAAATGTTGTGTTTGTCAATCATTTAACAATTTATAACTGAATTTAGTGGGTATTATTAATTAAGGCTATAAAAGATTATTTTAAACAATTTTTCAAATCCTTTTAATCGTCTGTGATGTTTTTAGGGCATGTGTTACAAATGCTATGTGGTGAGATTTTTTGCAAAGAAATTAATCTTCTTAATGTTATTTTTGAAAAGCTTTTAAAATAAAGAAAGAGATATGTGAAATTGATGACATTACTGTCTTTAAATAAGTTTACACATCAGGATTTTGTTAAATGTATAACAATAAATCAATCGTAAATTCAATCTTATTGAACAACTGTACAGTGGAAGCAATTTCTTTCAATGTCCTAAAGCACTGTTTAAATTTCTGAAAGCAATCAAGAGATAATGCTTCGTAGTAAATATTGTAAACCTATATACATATTTCTTGTACTTCCCAGTATTTTTTCTTTTAATTTTCTCTTTCTTTTCATTTATCAAAAAAGAAAGAAAAAAGAAAAATTGTTTAAGTGTATTTTTAAGTTTCAAAACAATTCAACAAAAAATTCATAATAAATAAATTTTTATTTAAAAACTTAAAAACCAAAAAAAAAAAAACCAAAAAAATCAACACATATTTTGTATTTAAATGCACTGTAATTTACCATCGGCCACACCAAAATGTGCATTAATCGCCAAAGCAGTGAAAAAATCTCAAATGCCTGTGTATGACACGTTTGGTCCATTTCCCGATGAGCCGATAATGTGCAGTATTGATCGTATATTATTTTTATGTGGGGCACAAAAATTTCAAAAACATTTCAATTTGCCAGGTCCAACGGTAGACAGCGAACGAAGCAACTATTCGGCCGATACAGCACAAAAATCGAGTTGTACGAGTATGGTTTCAACACCGAAAACTCCTAAAGAAGATAGTATAGCTGATAGTAAAAGCGAAGGATATCCGAGCGTTCGTTGTGGCACACCAAAAAAATCTAAATGTAAAGACAGTAGACAAGGAAAACGTACTCTTGGCTTGCCTCTACGTGCCCTAAGAAGATCATTTTCTCTGTGTTCATTAGCTTGTCGAAAACTAAGAGAGAAAGTATCTTTTTCACCGTCTGTTATAAAACCACAAGTCTCAACTCATTGGCTATTGACAAAATTACAAAGTCATGCTGATGGGTGTCAGGTGTATGAAGTATTCAAAAATTCGTCTGCGTCAACACATCCTTCGAAAATTGATACACAGAAGGCGTCAAAACTTATTTTTGTAATTTTACCCTCGGGCATAATAATGCCCTTTGAAACTGTGCCGAAACATTGATTACAATGTAATTGTTGTTGTGGAATGGTAAAAATAAAAATTTATAAACAATTTTGTAGAAAGTCTAAATCGGAACTTTGTGTGTGTGTGCGTGTGTGTGTGTTTACCAAATCTAAGCTGAGCTAGACTTTCAAAAGGTTTTATGAAATAACTAGTGTTTCAAAGTGGTCTAGTCTGATAGTTTTCAATGTCGTACAAGTTTACCAACAACTTATTTACAACTCAATAGATCTGTGATGTAGTCTGTAGTTTAGTAATAATAATGGGAAATCACTTAAACCAGCTTTGTTAGGATCCATAATAGAATACAAGAAATTTCTCTCCTCGGTTTCTTCCGGTTTCTTTCTTCGAATTAAAAAATTATCAGCCATTAGATTATGATCAAAATCAATTGTTTCTTGAGGCCAGTATGAATATATATTTCCTTGTGGAGTATTCTGCTATTAAGAGGACATCATCAGGATAATTGCAACAGCAACTCCTCTTTTTTGAAAGCAGCTAGTAGACCTAAGATAAATGATAACGGTAGGTATACGCACTTAGACGTTGCGTAGAACTTCTTTTCAAATACTACCAAGACAGGTGTGACCATGCTTCCATGCATGTTAGCAGAAGTACTAGCAGGACTTGTGAAGTATCAGGTTCTCGCACAATATTGCATATTAAGATTATGGCAAGAGTAAATCTACGTTTGATCTCCAGACTGACAACGGTTTTGCAAGTAACGTGTCTGAGTGTATTCAGATTCTTCGAAAATGTACCGTCGACTGAAAATTTGTAAATTTTTTAAAAACGTCGGAATAGTGTTGTAGTCAGAGAGAACAAGTTGAGAACTTCTGACATAAGGTTCAATAAAAACGAATAAGAATTAAAAACTTTATTTTTTCTCTTTCTATTATCGAACAAAACAAAACCTCAAACAAAAAGAAAAAAAACCAAAAAGTAAATAAAAATAGTCAAAACATGACAATTTGTTTGAATTTTCAAAATTTAACACATCTATTCTGGACCATAATTATCACGCTAAGCATTTACGTAATTTATCTGATAATTTGTGTCGCCAAAGAATATCGCTTGGAACGTGTGAAAAAGCTGAAAGCCACACAGAAACTGAAACAATTTCTAAGATTTAGAAGGCAACAGCGTATACCGAGTATTGGAAATTACGCAATACAACATCAACTACAAATGACAGGGGATTTGGAAGCCGCTGAACCATTATCGAAAGGCAAAGCGCATAGAACAAATAAACCCTCACCAAATATAGTGCAACGTTACGCAAGCACAAACTTTAATCCTGAATCCGATAACGGATGCGATGACAAGGCATATAGACGATCATCTAAGAAGAAGCCAACGTTCAGTTCTGGACCGACAACTACTAAAATAAAAGATGCGAGCACCGGCATTAAGGAATCCGATTTAAGTTGTGTTTTTAGTAGCAGTTTAAATGAATACAATTATTTTGATGATTCAAATGCAGACATCTTTAAGAGAGATGATGATTTAGATTAAAGTGAGTGTATTTGGTTTTGTATTAAAGCAATAAAGTTGAGTTATTTTTCTCCCGTTGAAAATTCAAAATAAATCTACAAGCATGCAATTTATTTTATAATGTGGTGTATTCTGCTATGTCATTCGAAGACGAACTAATTTTCACATCGCATTAAAACAATTTACAGAGAAAATGAAAAACCTTCGTGAACTTCGAATGAATTTGGATGGCTATGTTCTCTATTCCTCTATCGTCTATAAGCTCCGAGTAGTCGCCAAGTCCGTTTATACACTCCGCTATTGTCACAATTTCATCTTTTGAAAACCAGTTAGGAACAGAGTTCGTTTTAGAAATTTTTTAAAATAAAATAATAAAATCATTGAAGGAGTAGACATGGGGATGGATAACAATACCATGGAATCTCTTCATATATTCGTTTCGAAATTTCTCTTTTTAATGAGGCAAATCGTTGCATGAAGCTTAGGAAAAAAAAGGAAATCCCAAAGCGATCATGATTGAAAAGAAGTGTAGACGTCTACCATAAACGTCACCAGTAGGGAACGCTATTCGTGTACGTCATACATATATATAAAAGAGTCACTACAACCCTTCTGTCAGGATTACAACCTAGCTTCTCACAACACTTACGTTGTGTGTGTTAATTTCATACGTAAATGGCGGAATTTACAGTTTAAAGTCGACTCCTAGTTATAGATAATTGCGAAACTTTTCATGGCATTATTATTTATTCTCAGAATTTTTCATAAAAATCTGCTGAGAGGAAGTCTCCGAAGAAATATTATTTTTATGTTTCGTTTTTGTTAAAGATGTCTGAACTGGGGCTTGAAGCATGGCCTCACGTCTTATAAGCCAGTAAACTACCCATTCGTCTATGACGACTACACTGTTAAAGAGCTCAAGACTAAAACTCAATGTGTTTCAAAGCGAAGGAGATTTATATTGAAAATAAATTTCTTAAACGCACAGACCTCGTAATAATCAATTTGATCTGATTAGAGAATGAAAATTAAATTTTCTTGATAATATTTTCTCATAATCTTTCAAAATCCCTTTCATATCACCAAACTAAAACGTACGTTTCATATTATTATCCTTTCTCACATTTTTCCTATAACCTTTTAAAACATATCCGGCTAAACAAACTGACAATTTATATTGAGTTAATAGTTGAAGTCACAGGAAACATCATAATCATATTCATTAACTTGGCTTGTATACCGTTATTATTTCAATTTCCCCCTTTTTTTTCGTTCTTTCATTTTTAAAGCTCAAACATAAAACGATAATAAATTCACATGCATTTATTTATAACTGTAAAAAACGAACGCCCACCTGTTTCCAGGTTTAAAGAATAGATTACGGGAATAAGACTACGATAAGCATAAGGGGTTCATAGAAAGGGTGGTATTTTAGAAATGTGGGTGATGGTGGAAGGACATTTACAAATAAAAAGAACATATGAGCAGTTATAATTGATGACTGACTCGTTGGCTGGCTGGTTGGTCGACTGACTAACTGACTAGCTGATGATGATGATGATTTTTCTTTGATGACAGATTATATTCATTGCCAGTGTTGTTGGGCCTTCAACGTAACCATAGTCAATGTTTAAATGTTTAAATGTTTGCATGTCCGTCACCTTCATTATCGCTATGGCTTACTATACAGATCCCTTTTCTGTGCCTTTATTACAATATTATTTGAACGTTTGTTGTTGATGAATGATAAGAATTTTTGGAATAATTTTTTTGTTCCTACAAACCATAGGAAAGCTTGAATGAATGTCCTCTTCAAAACAACAAAAATAGTAAATATTCCCACAGTAAGGAAGGAGGACAGACATTTTTGTTATTATTTTGTATGTTAATTATAATGTTTTCTTGTGGTTTTGCCTATTATACAACAACAAAAAAAATTATAAAAATTTTATATAAAAAAAAAGTCCCCTTATTAACGACCACAATACCTAGACGTTGTATACAAATATTTTTTAATTTTATTTTATGAATGAAAATTAATCAAGAAAGAGAAAAAACTTGGGGAAATGGTATGATTTTCATGTCGTTTTTGAGATTGATAATATCAATTACAAAAGAAAATTTGTTAACAATTAATAATAATGACAGCAAGACAGTGCTTTGATATGGCATAATAAGAAAGAAAATTTATTAAAAAAAAACAACAACAACTAAAAACGAAATTGAATTTTGTTTTCATGAATTCAATAACCTTCAAATCCGATTTTGTTCATTAAAGAAGGGTTTTGATGTCTTTTTCAATTTTTATTCCTCTTCAATAGCGTTGAGATATGTATGAAGAAACACTTTGTCATATAATAAATACATGCGTATAATATTTCTGAATTTGTTGTATTCAGTACCTTTGTATTTGTAAAGGGCATTCAATTAGAATGTGTTTTTTAGACTTACCTGTTGTGGTATCATATGAAATCAGTCAATAGAACACTAGTTCGAAATAAATAGCAATAAATGCTACGAGTGAAATTGCGTCAATCTCATCAATGTCTCCGACATCAGGTATTTTCACAGTCGAGAATAACTTGAAGCATTACTACTCTATTTATTAGATATTCAGACTTTTTCGAATGTCTTTCATGCCTCATGCTTTGACAACCACTTGGATATTCATGCCCATCGTTCGGAAATTACCGTCTTTCAGTTAGAAGAAAATGGTAGAACGAACTTAATACTTTCTACTTTTTAGTAGATGATTGAAGAACTACTGAATCAAGCTGCCACAGCTTTAGGCAACTCTCTAGCAAAGTTTGTGGTATTTTTCTAATGACATTCAATTCTTTTCCTATTAAACTAGCCTCTTGTGAACGATTGTTTTCTTCAGATGATTCAAATGTTGACAGTAAAGTTTTGAATTAAGAGTTCAGACTCAATTTACATGTTTCCTTCACCACTTCATAATTCGACCTTGATCGGCCTTGAATATTTCCAGGAGTTTTCATTGACTTTATTTTGTTGTTATTCGTTAACCTCTCTTCTTAAAATACCCTGTGTTTTATGATGGATGCCATAATCTGCTGCATTGGTATACAAAAAATATACTCCACATGTGTTGTGTATATTGTTATTTGTTTATTGCACAACTCAGAAGAGGGAGTAGTTTCAAGAGGCTTAGTGAGTCTCGAGGGAAATTTATTTAAGCCGTTCATAATAACAATTTTTACCACATGTTAAATACAAAGATTTTAATTTTTTTTTTTGCATTTTCTGTATTAAACTTCAGTTTTTTTTTTTTTGTTGTAATGAAATCTTTTTAACTTTTTTTTGCATAACAGTTCTGTACACGATATACATATAAGTATAGTCAGTAAAAAGGCTTAAATTTAAAGTTGAAATAAGTAAATTCCTTTAAAAATACTTCTATTTAACGTTTTCTAAACGCTACTAACAAATATTTTTTATTTGATAACGATAGCTTTCATCAGTTCACAGCAGCCTTCTTTCATTGTGGCTCAGACGTAAAACAAATAATCGTGATTATTCCCTAAAGTTTAATTTAATATCGCCATCAAGCAATAATTTTCATTTCATTTGGATGACTCGTCTCGAGAACCTCATAAACACAATAGTAAACATTAAATCAATATATGTATGTATCCTGAGGTCAAACACATGCCATACTGTGTGTGTGTGTGTTTGTGAAAATCATCTTCCTGTTGATACAGATTTAACGCAGATTCAAACTGTCAATCTATCAATCCACCTACTCAATCATCAGTTGTTAATACTGATTGCTAAATGTAGGTTTTTTTTCTTCTTTGTTGTGATTAGAAATGGGTAACTAAAGAAAAATCAAATTTTCCAATGATAAATGAAAATTTGAAAAAATAATATTGTATTGTGAAAAGTAAAAGAAAATCATGTTTTTCTTTTTTCCTTTTGTTCAATAAATGATTTTTCCTTTTTTAACTCGTTCCTTTTGTTCTCGTATCGAGCAAATTGTAATGAAAGATCTCTTTGTATGCTTATCATGTAAAATATCTCAACGTAAGTAACATATACGATTTGGTACGGGGAACTTGGTTTTTTTTTGAATTGTACATCTTCAGATTGATGTAGTAGCACAGAGCTTTAAAGTCGCAATTCTTTAAATTGTATTGCCACCCGTTTTTATTTATGGCAACTAATTTTGTTATTATTGAACAATTATCTCCAATAAAAGCTTAAGAAAAGCCAATTGTGAACATTTTTTGATTCTTCTTAAGAAGCTTTTTCAGAATTTAAATATGGACGCTAGCTTTTTGTCAGAATATTCGGTGATACAGATAGACGATACGTAATGCCGATTCTTGTGATAATTTTGTTCGCCAAACGAATTACTTTTTTTATTGATATTTTTCTAGATATCAAAGCGAGTTCCTGCCTAGTAACACATCTTCAGTCAGCATTACGACTTAGCTTCTCAAACCACTTATGTTGTCTGTGCTAATTTTACATATGCGTGGAACAACTTACAGTTTAAAGTCGACCCCGAACGACAGATTTTTGAGAAACTCTTAAAAGCAATTTTATTATACTCCCAAGAGTTTTTGCCAGAAATCTGGTAAGAGGAAGTTGCCGAAAAAATATTTTTTATATTTTTGTTTTTGCTGGAGATGTCTGACCTGAGGTAAAAAAATGTATGCCTAATAAGCCAACATGACAACAACCCTCATATAAATGCTAAAGACTTTCATCTTTTATAAAATATCTTCCGCAGAAATTTACAAAATGGCGAAGAAAAATTAACTGTTATTCATTTTAAGTATGAAAGCTTAGTTCTAACAGATCTAATAGGAGGTCACTGGTTTTTGCCATGAGTTAAATTGATAGACAGGGCTCTTTAAATGAATATTAATTTTCTATTCAAGTTTTCAAAAGAAAAATACTTGATTTGAAATTTTTTTTTGTGAGAAGAAAAACTTTAAAAAACAAACAATTCCTTTAAGTCTCTGCCTCTCTGCCATATTAAAAAATAACAATATTTTCGAATTCCCTTAAAAGGTTTCAATATCAATATCGTCGTCAACATACAACAACAACAATAAAACATAAAAAAGTACCTTTTAACACATGAATGCATTTACATTAAAAAAAACACCCTTTAAAGGAGATGGGGGCCTGAGGAAGAATTTCTATACGGTATATTTAAAAGGAAAACTTATGAGTTTAAATCAAAACCGAAAACATTTTGTGGTAACGGTTACGATTTACTTGTTATTGCTGCTGCCGTTATTCTAGCTGTTGTTTATTATTGTGGGTGGTAGACCGCATCAAAAGAATGCCTTGCTGCCTGCCTGCCTACTGACTAAATAAAATGGTATCATGATACAAAAGATATTCAACATCAGCACCCAAAACAACCACCTTTCCCTGGGTATATTAATGGTTCTGAAAAAAAAAGAAAAAAAAAACAAATCAGCAGAGAAAAGAAATTGCAAAACTCATTTCATTTTACGCTCGATGTCGATTTAAAAAAAGAAGAAAAAATATAATAACAGCAGAAAGAGAAATCATCGTCATCATCATCATCATCATCATCATCATTATCATCATCATCATCAGTGTATGTATGTATTCGTTATCCCTGAGACATTGGTATTGGTAACGTTTCATTGAACTTCCGTTTAATATTGTCGAATAACATCAACAAACAATCAACTTTATGACTTTATTTTGTTGCCATTAAAAGCAAAGAAGTCCTACCAAAACGCAAGAAGAAAAGAAACAAATAAAATTATAAGTAGAAGAGAAAAAATATAAATGTTTGGCAAAAAAAAAATAAATTATGTTGAGTGAAGGTATGCTCCTATTGCTTACAATTGAATTTGAAAATAAAATTTATTACGAATCCTTTTAAATGATGTATTGGGAATAAATTTCTTTGCATGAAATAGATGGCTTCATATTAGAATTCTAATTTCAATCAGGTCAAATAAATAAAGTTTTCTGTGATTAGGTGTGGTCCATCCATTGTCTTAATAAGCAGAGACACCACGCAATTGAATTTTTTACAGAATATGTTAGTTAAGTTTAGGCTTAATTTAGGTGTGAAGCAGGGGTAAAGCTGTCTCAATTGGTACTCTATCTTTTCATTAATGATCTAGTCTTTTGCAGATGACAGTAGTATTGGTCATTCACATCCATTTGACCGTAGGTTAAAAGACTTGAGATGAACTCGCATATCCAAACGGCAGTAGGTTAATTGACTCATAAGCGTATAGTTTTTAACATATCATAGGAAACTATTGCTAATTCTTAATCATGAAACTCTGATCTTGATATTCTGATCATGAAACTCAATGCGATTTTCACTTCATCTGTTTTTTACACCACTTATATACGATCGAAAATTGAGTATCACTCCTACGTGTAGACCGGTGCTTCAAACTCTATTTTAGGCTTCTAAAACTTATATAGATGAAGTCTACGGTTCTCATTTATGACAGTATGTTATTATTATTATTGTCGTGGCTTAGAGGTGCCACCTTATTTGTTATCATGCGATCTATTGTGCTGTTCTGAATCTATAAAGAATAATCCTTTAATGATTGGACGCATTAACGTTTCATAAGTTCCAAGTATGTGTTCTGATTATCACTGAATCTCAAGTTATTATTCAGGTTTTGATTTCCTCAAACCCATTTGGTTTGAGAAGAGTTTTAATATTCCTTTATCTTCCTTTTCGCTCTCCACAGAAAGTTTCTGGACCAATTAACGGCGTGGGTGCTACACTATACCCCTTGCACCTCAGAGATATTTTCGGTCTATCATCCAGTAGACAAAGCATATATTTTGGGAGTATAATTTTTGAAATTGTTTTCATACCCAGTTTACTTAACAAGGCATTTTGTCTAAGGCAATCCATCCATACTTATATGAGAGTGCTACTCGTGATTTTCATTAACTTAACGACTCTTTTCTGACAAAAAAATTATAGGCACAGAAACGACGAGATCGAAATTGAGTATGAATAACTGTATAAATGACTCTGGCGTATTTTCTCTTTGAATCCAATTGCCAGTATATGGGAAAAATGTTGGATTTCTTTCCACTACGCCTTATTGAGACAAAATAATGAATCTATTTCTTTACCAAGTAAAAAAGCATGTTTTTTTGAAAAATTCCATTTACTTCACTTTCACTTAATTTCTCAAAAATTCGCCCACACCATTGCCTCAAAAACTGCGACAGAAAAACCCACTGGTGAACGTTTTACAAACCAATTGTTGAAATATATTTCATGTTTTACACTTTCGATGAAAAATGACACAAAAGCCAAAATGCCAGACCAAAAAAAAAAAAGAAAAAAACCACCGACGACATAAAAGATTGCAGTACCGAAAATGGCTTTTACTTCATGCTAAATAATGCGCGCAGTAAAGGGGAAGGCAATAGACGTATGTGAGACTAGAGAAAACTGTAACTGAAATGGCACCGGAATAATGTTTTATTTCAAGGTAGAGTGCACACGACACACTTTTGTTAAAGCACCGCTGCAGGATTCACAACTAAAGACCATTTCACACAATACCGTTATAAACATTATGAATTAATGGGGAGAACAGAAAAAACGAGTCACAAGCGGAAACGACACTTTTTTTTCTAGGATTTTTGTTTAATGCATAAAATATCCCCTTATAGCCCTTGTTAAAGACTGATGGGTAGTAGCAGTGATGATGATGATTTTTATTGTTGTTGTCGCACGGATTGTTGAGTAAAATTTATACAATATTGTTCTCGTGTCATTTAACATTAAAAAATGGTTTACGAAATTAAAAAAAAAAATTAAATGCGAATGAATGAGAGACTACATACTAGTCAAGTTTATTTTATTTTTTGAGATGAAAACTCTAAAATATGCGTGAAATTAGTTTCAATGGTTTTTAAGAGAATAATACTGCATTTAGGCTTCGCTAATTAAAAATATTTCTAGTTCCGAGATCTTATGATCAATGATCAAATGATTATGCCTTTCATTTGCTTTTTTAAGTAAATAGGCCTTTATAAGCAAAATAAGTAAACTTGCATTTTATTGCTGCATGTTTAGTGTAAGCAATGTAAACATTGGTAGTCTAATAAAACGTAAGCTCAAGTGGAGTTGGATGAGATACAAACCTAAATTGGAAATGAGGACTTTTCCCATAAAGTCACTGCAGCCTCCATTAGATGTAAGCCTGATATATATAGTAGCGAGTACTGCAGGTATAGAGACTATGGTTAAAATAATGGAAGACAAATCTAATGAGAAATTCACCAGAGGCAATCCCGATCGGCCAAAGCGAGTGAATGAAGGTTGCCTTAGATGGAACAATTAAAGTTTTTGAAGCAAAGCAGACGAAGAACAGTGAAAGAAATTTTATGTGAGACACCATTGTGTGGGGTTGTTCGGTCCCGGAGTGAAATATTCAGTCTCAATACTGGTTAGACACTATTATGATAACGGCTTACACCCCCCCCCCCCCCAGAGAACATTATCAAAGTATTCATTGATGAATAAAAATAATTAAATACTAATACGATATCAAATCCATTTAACCAAAATTTTATATTGAAGTAGCAAAGCACTTTTTAATTCATTTCATCAAACTCCTTTTAAAAACACAATATTTCTTTAAAAACTGTAAAAGTGACCAAAATTGTTTATCATTAAGATGCTTAACAAGCACAATAAACACCTAAACAAAAGGAGTCTCAATTTTCGCTAAGTAGAAACGCTTTTATTGTCTTTTTTTCAGCTCACTTGCTTTTTATTTCAGCAGCATTGAAATCCATCTGATAGACCATGAAACGCTTTCATTTAAGTCACCCTCATATTTACATACGACGACCACTTGCACAAGCACAAGCACAAGCACAAGCATGATGATGTTCATATGAAACATAAGGATTTAAATACCAACGAGTACGATGAGTAAATTTCACACAAAACAATAGATGGAAGTGCTAATGGGATGGGATGGGATGGAATGGATGTGGTATTAAAAATCATAAAGTTATCGTCTTCATTATGATGACGTAAACAAATTTTTGTTAAATTACAACATCGTCACGACTGTCAATCAGTCAGTTGTCGGTCGTTGGTTCGTTGGTTGTTTATATGGTAGCATATTTAGTCGGTTTGTAGAGATGACTGGAGGAGAGATGGAGGTGGTGAGATGCCGAGTGATGTATTTATAGCGTGCGTACATAAATACTTCTTAATTGTGTGAGCAGTGTGGCAGTAGAAGCAGACAGAAAATCGAATGGTATGAGTATGACTGGATGATGATAATAAATGGTAGAAACATAATTGATGTACTCAAGCATAAGTGATTAGATTCATTATGGCGGGAAAGAGAACAATGCAAAAAGGGAAAAATAAAAACAAAGTATTTTAGAGACAAATCAATATCCTTTTTGTATGAAAATATCTTGTTCAAAAGATTTCTAAGAGAGTGCAGCAAAAAGCTGATTTTAGAGAACCTTTTCATTATGGAAGTTCATTATGAACAATTCTATTGCAACGATCTACAAAGCTTGGATCGAGTATATGATGCCATACTATTGACAAAAATTAATTGGAGCTCAGCGTAGAAATATATTCCACAGTCTAATTATTAAAGTTAGAAAACTGCAGAAATCTTTTTTCTTTTTCTCCTCTCCACTTTTTAAATGTACATTTAAAAATAAATACACACACACACACAATAAATATTTAAGCATTTATACTTAGCAAATAGACGAACTAATAAAATGGGAATTATAAAAATAAGCCTTCAAATATTTTCTGAGTATGAAGAGGAAGTCATGTAGGAAAACAAAAACGAAAAAAAAAAGTTAGAAAAATAAATATTCACTGGAAAATCTGACACACTCAACAAATATTAAATATTTGTGAGAAATCATATACACAACACAACTTATAGTGACTGACTGACAGCCGTGATATGAAGTTGGTTGGAGTATCAAATAAACAGTAAACAGACTGAACGTATAAATAACGTAACGAAATAAAAAAAAGTAACATTTCATATCATTGTTATTTCGTTTTTCCTTCAACTTTTGCTTACAAAGCCCTTAAGCAACTAAAACAACAACAACAACAGCAACAACGACAACAACAACAATCAAATCTCTAAACAAACACAAATGAAAGATATTAAATTTCAAAAATGCTTCTTGTCTGCTTCTACTCTTTTGCTTTAATTTCCGTTTTTCGTATGAACGGATAGTAGAAAAGGAAAAAGATTGTTTTTACTAAACATCCTTTACACCATTTTCAATGAGAATTAAGAAAAAGAAATTTAAAATTTTATATCTTTGTGAACAAGAGCCATGAGCAGTTCATCAAATTCCTTCATTACATAAGGCACTCCAAGTTCAGGAGTTTGATATTCGGCGTTGTGATATTTATTTAATCATCTCTCCTAAGACCTACGTAATAGATGATGTCATACTTAATTGTTTATAGTTATTGAATGTTCTGAACAGGTTATATGTTATTGATCCCTGGCAAATGAAAGGTTTGCGTGGAATCAATCTGCATTTGACTATAGACTACATGACTATGAGTCTGTTTTCGAATAGGAGATCAAACTATAGTGGCTACACGACTTTGTAAACAAATAAAAGGCGCAGTTTGATATTCAGATTTTGAGAAAGAGAAAAATCAAACTCGATTTGAGCGTATTATGAGGCAGTCTTGATCACTGGTACCTTAAAGACTACGTCTGGCTGCGAATGTGCCAATGAAACTTAGTGTCACAAGATTATGGAAGTATGAAGGCTACGGAAATTTCATACAAGCATCACTCATTTGTAAATGAAAGGTGGGATAATCAATCCACATGTAGATATACAAGGCAGAATATCTCACAACGACACCTGCGGAGGAAGAGACCACAAATCAAAGAATTTTTCTAATTTGTTGACAGAAGGGCTTTTGCCAAAGGTGGTTTGAGTCGAATTCTCAATTTTGTAAAATCATTAGAAGGACTGAGAAATACCAAGCAGCAGTAGTAATTGTATGGCGTAATAGACTCGTTGAGGCGACTGTCAATTCAACTTACGACCTAGTTTCTCACACCACTTGAGGGGCGCGACGTATAGTTTAAAATCGACTCCAAATGACAGATTTTTGAGAAACTTTTCAATTGGCAATTTTATTAAATTTCTCAGAAGTTCTGGCTGAGAAGAAGTCGGCGAAGAAATATTTTTTCATATTCTTTTGAAGATGTTTGACCTGGGGTTTGAAGTCAATACACTACCTACTAGAATACGGCGACTTCCAATTCAAAATCACCTTAATAAGAATCATCGATACTGAAATCGAGTTTGTTTTTCTTTCTATTCTGTGGCACAGTGGCATAACACCTGAACACTGAACACTGATCTACAAGTTGTACAAAGATCTGCGAGGTGTTACTCTATACTAGCCTTTAAAGATGGAAACATTTGATGACCTTAGTAAGTTATTTTAGCATTAGTACAAGTAGGTCTTAATCTTTGAATTTTTAAGGAACATTTATTGAGGAAAATATATCAAATTAGAGATTTTATTTGGAAATGGTGTAGATAAAGATAATAAAGAAGACCAAGAGAAAAGAAAAAAGTTTTATTATTTAAATACAACGATTAAGGGTGTATTAACCCTCCTGTAATATCAACAAACATTTTACAAAACAAAAATAAAAAGAAAAAAACTTTTTCTCCATTCTAATAATCTGCTAAGGATTAATGCTTAACTAAACTCTCTCTCTATCTCTATAAAAATGTTGCTGATTTAAGCTGGTCCACAAAAAAAAATGTTATCCAGTGCACATTGAGAAATTTACCGTTGATTGACATAAATGAAGAATAATTGAATTTCACTTTGGAGTGATAAATTTTATAAGACACTGTTGTTGTTGTCTCTTCTGAAGCTACTGCCAGTGCTGGTGTAATTTAGGCTAAAACATTAGATAAAATGTCATAAATTATAAAAAAGAGAATAAGAGAGAAGAACAGCAAAATATGTCATCAAATAAAGTTTGACAGCTTCCCAACATCAGCTCCAGTTTCCCTGTTGGTTTTTGTTTTCTCGTTCTCTGTGTCACAGTAATTAGTGGGTTTTTAACAGCAACAGCAACATCAACTGAAACTCTCAGCCCACACTAATTGAGAAAAAAGAAAAGCTCAGCATGAAACCTTAGAAAACTTCAAAATAATCATCATAATCATAATTTGTTTGGTATCTTTTCTCTTTAACTCCTGTTGTCTAATTGCAGTAGATAAAACGACTGAGTGGAAGAAGAACTTCTCTAATTACTTCTGCTGCAAATAGGAAGTAGTTGTTGGCACTTTTATTTTGGAATTTTTATAATGTTGTTGCTTCTACCATTGTCATTGTTTTTTGATCATTGGGATTATTTTTGTGAAAAGTTTATGATTCTTTTTCTGTTTTTTACTTGTGTTGTTTTGTTGTTGCTGTTGTATTTAATACTTTAAAGATTAATGTGGTTATCATGTTGCATTCAAATCAAATTATTATGACTATTATGTATTGTTGTTGTTCTGCTTTTTAATCACATTGATGAAAATTTAATTAAAAAACTTTTAAAGAAAAGAAAGAAAATAAAAAATAATTAAAACTGGTACAAAACAACACTTCATTAAAGAGTTTGAAGGGGTGAGAGAAAAGAAATAAGGGTTGTAATCAATTTCCGATAATGAAATAAAAGAAATTTTTTTCTTCTTTGAAAAGTAAAACGTCGTATTTATTAAAGAAAACTTAAAACAAAATATCGATGTTTGTTTCAGTTTCTCAATTCAAATGGAATGAAATCCATATTGTGAATGATGTTACTGTAGATAGAAACGTCCACACCATTGTGGTGTCGTTCAGAGAATATTTGGATTCATTGTCACATCGTAGATAAATCCATCTTTGCTCTTCCCTAACTCAGCTACATTATGAGGAAATTCAAGATCATGGAGGGGGGGGGGGTTGAGTTTGAACCGTGACAGTATTGTTATAAATTCAGGGCCTTTATTCCCTTATTGTTTAGAATTCAATCACACATACCATAAGTGATGTTTTGATATTATGTGGAATATATAGTTGCTCAAGCAGCCGTTTCGATGCTTAGCTATTTTTAACAAATGTGGGTACAATAACAAAACCACCGCCAAAACGTCGTCAACATTTTAGGCACTAACTTACTTCCTACAGAAAAGCACGATTATAGACGGCGAATATCGTTTTCCAATATGATAACGATCTTCAACATATCGATAAATCTTCCATTTAAAGAAATAGTTCTAGAGTGACGACCAACTAGACTAGAAAGGTCTTGATCGGTGGCCCCAGTTAGCCGATCCAATCTCCATTAAATATCTCTTGGAAGTTTTCAAAAGAGGTGTTGCTTGGATACCTTGAATAATTAGTAGACAATTGTTTAAGTGCCAGCATATTATAGAGGACATGTTCACGATGTTAAAAAGACATTCGATTCCATTTCCACCTTATAAGTTTCAAAATAAATTAAAATTTTTTATTTTCACTTTAAGATTTTAATCAAATAATCCTCTAAAATACTCGTTACAACTTACATATCCTGCCATGTAAAATGTCCTTGTGAGTAATACATTATGCCAGTACAAGCAAACAAACATATTTACGTTCAGAATGCCACTAGAAAACTCCAATGATACCCTATAAATCCTTGTTAATATCCTTTTAAGAGAAAATGATGACTAAAAACTTCCTTTTTACTTGCCTTGAAAATCGTTTTCTTCGTTCTCTTCTTCAAGTCTTGTCTTCATCTTTTTTTATTTTTATATCGTGGCAAACAAATTTTCGTTAAATTCAAAGACATTTAAGTGGATTAAGTCATACACAATACCATCTAAGAATGGCGATGAGCAGAACTAAAGACAATGAATGAGTAAATGAAAGCAGATAAGAAATGAGGAAACTCTTGAATACTCACATTACATGGTGACAGGGAGTCTGGCCTGGTTGTTTAAGATGGCTGCAGTATAAGGCAAATATGTTTGTGTGTGTGTGTGTTTGCGGTTTTTTTGCGTATTCTATCGATTGTTCGAAAGCAAATGAAAATATGCAAAATATTCAAATAAATTCATAAACATGCTCTAGCAGGCAAGTACAAAAAGGACAAGAGTTCAGTTTTAAATTACAGGAGCTATGAATATGGTTTTGCACGCATATTTCATTTGATTTAATGAAATTCAATTTGAACTGAATAGTAAAGGTATGTAAGTCGCATGTCTTTGTGATTCTTACTAACTTTCGGATGCAAACGTCGGCAGATTATAAAACTAGTGTAGTAACACGACTGAAACTTGATGACACAACTCTGTAATTTTTAAAAAGAATTGGCGCTTAACCCGAATTGTTTTGGACACATTAAGAGCTCAAAAATTTTGGAAAACGTGCTTTATGCCTCCTACCTATGAAAGTCAAGTCAAGTCGAAGTTGTCGTAGTATAGGCCGTAGAGTTTACGTTTTTAACGCAAGCCCGTAGTTCAAACTCCAGTTGAGACATCTCGAACAAAATGAAAAAATATTATCTCGGCAACTTCCTCTCTCAGCAGACAAAAATCCAGAGAGTATATAAAAATACCTTGAGAAGTTTCTTAAAAATATGTCGTTCGGACTTGACTTTAAACTGTAGATCACGTCACTCATAAATAGAGATGAGAACCTAGGTCGTAATCCTGACTAAATGGAACCGTTTAGTAATTTATTTTAATTTTCATAATCAATTTAGAAATTCAGAGTGAACAGTACCGATCTCGGGAGGTAAAAGAATCATTAAAATGGATCACGGCTTCCTTGATCAGATATAATATTTTCCAACCGTCCACTGATGTTGTAAAATTAGGTATAGAAACGTATGATAGTCGTCATATATCATCAAACTCTTTATATTCCATTATCTATCGATGTAGCATGCATTAGAATGAGGCATTATTTCATTATTTATGCCATAATGGGCGTATATGCTTTTGAATGTGCTTTTTGTTTGTTTGTTTTTTAAAATTTGTTATTGATTATGTTTTTGAAGATACATTGCTCTTACATTCCCCTCTTTGTTCATCAGTTTTCATTATTTTGCATATAATTTATCCATACCACTAGGATTTCAATTTTGCACTCAAGTATTTAATGCAGTTTTTTTTCTTTATCTGTATTGGAAAGAGAGCACTTTATAGCTGAAGTAAATGTAAACGAGGCAAAGGCTGAAGGGTTTTAAACTTGCAAGGATGGGTCCGTACGTATCATCCTCTCATCAACGTTGAATTTGAATAAAACTGATACTATCGATTTAATCTTCATGGTATCTCTATGTTTTTATAATAAACGGTTTGCCGTCTTCTCATTTTTTTTTTGGTTAAAATTTATGCCACCCACTGTTTTGTTTTGTCTCAGCCAGCCAGTCAGTCGGTCTTCTCCCCCCAGGAGAACAATTTGTAATTTTATGTTAACGATTGCTCTTTTTGCTTAACTTTTGTTATGATTTTTTTTTAAACAAAATTCTGTTGTTTCAACAAAAATGTATTCCATAGTGGGAGGGCATTATGAAACTAAAAAGTGTCCATGTAGCAGAAAAATAATTTAAAAATTTAATTCCTATTTTTATAGAATGAAATTGAATATAAAGGGGCGATTTCAAAAGTTTTTTATTAATTTTTTTTTAACCGAATGCATTAATATTATAGAACGCCTCGCGAAAATATTGCTTTTGAAGCGGATTTTGGGGTGGTATTGGTGGCGATGAACACAAAGATCACAGCGGTTCCCAAAGCTAACATAACCTATGCCATCATCCTGATTTATTCACCAAAGTCATAGACAGATAGATATTACGTATGCTCTCCACCCAGAGAAGCCGCAGCAGACATTTGAACGATGCTACGTTCCACATATAATGGCATCAATAGATCTTTGCTCTGACTTACTTAATTGGTCATTGCAAAACTTTAGTCAAGATTACAACCTAGTTTCTAGCACCACCCATGTGGTGTGTGTTAACTTTATCCATTCTTATTCCATTCAATTCTACTTATAGGTAAACATCGACTCTGAGCGATAGATTTCAGAAACTGAAATCTCAGATTTTTGCCAGAAGACTGCTGAGAGGAAACCACCGACAAATGACAATGTCTGAGCTGAGGCTTTATTCAATAGTCGTGATTTCTTGCGACAAGAAAGATATGCTTTACTCGATCTATAAAACGATGTGAAGCTTTTACATCACGTTCCTTAGGATTCATAGATTTGGTAGAATAATGATGCGATCATTGTCTGAACTACCTCATTCACGGATCTGCAGTTTCGATGCAAAAAACGAAGATTTGTAAGGATAGAAGGAGTGGAATTAGAACGACTAAAACTGCTTATTAGATCTACTCAGGCTATTGCTAAAGCGTGAACAAGTTTTATTTGAAAAATTCTTTTTTTCACATACAAATTTAAACAATTTCAATTTGTTGAATGAAAATAAAAGAAATATTTTGCAAGTAGAAATAAAAACATAATTTTCAATTACCAAATTCTACCTGAGACACTAAAAAACACGCCTCTTGGCAATTAAGCTCTACAGGTGGCAAATTTTCGACATGCAGCCTTTTTTCCCCTTTTTCTATTTTTTTTTTGGGAAAACTTTTAGCAAAACAAATACTTATTGCCTGACAGTAGATTACAGTGCAAAACAAAATCTAGCTAATGCCAGCTATCCTCCACCTTTTTTTTTTCCAACAGAAACGCTCTAAAGAAAAACGTGATTTCTTTACAATTCTAAGGATTTCAAGAAAAAAAAAAAAAAATAAACACAGGCAATAAAGAAAAAAAAATTGCCTACAATTTTAGTAAGAAAAACACCCAATAAGTTTACAAATGTAAGGGGAATGAGTACTATTTTATTACGATTTCTGTTTATTTACATTACTATGGTATTTTATTTTGAATATTGTTTCCTTTTCTTTCTCTTTTTCGTTTTCTCTTTTCTCTCTTTTATAAAATACAAATCGTTCTGATATCAATAATACACGGTAAATGTGTGTGATATTTGATGTTTTTATTGCAGATACTCGTATTCAAAGAAAAGTTTTTATTTTCAATCGAAATCACTTTCATCACACGTTTTCACACTTATGGCGAAAGAGAAAGATTATATCGGCTGTGAAATAATACTCTGGAGTATAGTAGTGGTGTTACAATAAAAACAAACTTTGCTTTACAATTGTGAGATGCCAAGTAAATTTGTATTTAAAGCCACTGTGGCTGTTATGCTAAATGCAAGCGCAATTATTGTTGTGTTGAAATTTCATTTTGGTCCTGTTTGGTTTGGTTTCTGTTCTGTCCCTTTTTTCTCTTTTTGCAAAATTTCAATTAGTTTAATGCATTTTTAAGCCATTTGCTTAATAGATGCTTATGGTCAGTAATGCCCCAGCTGTAGCACTCTGTTTAGGGGTCATTGTTTCCAGAACACATTGAAAAGAGACACGAAATTCTCATGTTTTTACTTTTTTATTTTTTTTATTTTTATTTTTTTCAATTACATGTTGACATTTGTATTTGTTTTTTTTTTATTTATTTTGTAACGTTTTCCGAAATATTATTGTTGTAAGTCTTTATGTCATTGTGTGCCATTCAAGTGGTAACCACTTATGGTCTTGTTAATATACTTACCTCTCCCAATGGGCATTTTTTTCCACTTGTCACTGGAGAAGGCTTTTAAGAAAATTATCCAATTTTCTTAATAATGATGAAAGTTTTCGTAAATACTTGCTAACATAATAATTTAAATTATATTTAAAGGATGTTAAAGGAATCCCTTGAAGATTGCTTCACATTGCTTGTAACAGGATAGGTTG
>QOCX01000009.1:843637-875494 GCA_005959815.1 Sarcophaga bullata
TCGAAGAAAAAGAAATTGTCTATCTTAATCTGTTATTATTTGTTTATTTTAATAAATTAATTTATATTTAGAAATTGCTTTAATTTAATCAATTTCCTTTTACTTTTACAACAGTGTTCATACATCGCGATTTTGTTACAAACGGCCTGGCAACGTTACCTTTTACACTGTTTATACAATCCTTGTTTTATATCAAGCAACTTCCAGAATTTTTTGTTGATATGTTATTGTTTCATTTTTTATACTATGTAGTTTTGTTATTGTAATTTAAAAGCCTTACTATATTGTAAGGCAACATTATTCCAATTTTCATGTTTGCAAGTAGTGGATTCCCCAGACATCTTTTCCTCTAAATTCTGGGAGATGTGCACACGAGTAGATTGATTTCAAAAATTTTTAATTCACTAGGTAAAGACTAGTTGTATGGTGCTATTTGTGTTTTTGTTATTATAGGCAATTGAAATTGCCTTGAAAAAGTTTTATGATCCCTCATAATCGATTTGGTATCCGAAAATTAAAGTTAAGGATACTAGGAACAGTGCTAGAAAGACAATTCAAACATAAATGTAAAATTGGTATCGCTGTTCAAGAGATTAAATTTTGCTTGATTAATTTCCGAAAAGCTAGTGCTATGAAAACAGGGCACATTGTTCCGAATCGATGAGTGACAGTGTGTCTAATGTTATTAAGACAGGGATTCCTTAGGGTTCTGTTCCATAGGGTCTGGGAATATCGGATAAGAAAATATTGAAGTTATTCTCATAGCCATATTGTCTAGCTCAAAGATCTTGAAATAAAGGCGAATATATTTTGCGCGTTAACGGGTAGATGCTTTTGAAGTTAGAGCAACACTCAGAGAATGTCTATTTCTCATGAAGTGTATTGTGTTGCAATATAGAAACTAAATTATAAGATTAGGAGAATGAAGCACAGGGTGTGAAAACTTATGTTGAATCATCTATTTTTCGATTTTTAGTAATTTTTTGATGACAAGTGCCACCCTTCGTTGGGTAGATTAGCTCACTTACTCATTACACTACCAAAAAATATGGTGACTGTAATGCCTCTGTTCCTATTGCATACTAGGAAGGCAGCCAATAGTCTGCAGTCAGTTCAGTCCAGTGCTGTCGTGTTTATCATATCACATGTAGTGTAGGCTTAATGCGCTATTAATTGGTTGCGATCCGCTATATTCAGTAAAATTAGCGAAATTGCAAGGTTCTCATCAGTATCCTTAATTTTCTTCTAAATTCTAAGATTACCTCTGTTGTATCACGTTTATGGCAAAGTATAGTTCCTTCAGTTGTCTTAGATTTACTGGCTGAATTTCTTCTAGACGAGGGTGACGAGCATTATGTAGTGCATATATTATAATAACCTCCTCTAACTAAGATTATAAAATTGAAAAATTTATTTTATTTTTTTCGAAAAAGAACTGAAAAGGAACCACAAAACATAAATTTGAAAAGAAAAGAAAAATTTTATTTTCTTTCCTATAATGTAAACAAGAAAATTATGGTGAATGCTGCCTACCCCAAATATAAATCAAATTAAAATAATTCGTGCCTCAAATATTCGATTACATTTAATTGAATTTCTTTAATTTTGAAGGTTTAAATTTGTATCAAAAACAAAAAAAAATTTTTGTTGTTTTTTCTCTCAACTTTCAAAGGAAAATAATGCTGAAAATTTGTAAATATTTTTCACACACACAAAAAAAAAAAAGACGCGTGTCAAGGCAGGATCAATTTTTATTACGAAAGGCGAAATATTCAAATTACGAACTTAAGAGCAACAAATTCGAGAGTGTGCATCTCAGAAAGGAAGCAATACTTTATGGATATGAGGATGGAAGCATGGAATGTCGCATAAATTTTATTTGATTTCAATTTCAATGCTTGTTTCGCCACCAAACTTCTTTGTTAATATTTTCTCTTCTCTTCTTTTTTTTTTATTCTTTTTATTATTGATTGCTCTGATTAAATTACAATTGTGAAAAATAAGGGAGAAGAAAAACAAAAGACAAATGATACAAACAAATGAAAAATTATAGGAAAAAAAGCACGCGTTTATATTGGAAAAATATCACAAAAAAATGTTTTCAAAAGAGACTTAGAATTACAAAAAAATTTGAGCAGTTAATTTAAAGATAAAGGAAGACATGGTGAATTCAACTTAAATTTTCTGTAAAAGTTTACTTGTTTTTGTTTTTTTTTTGCGAGACAGAATAAATGTCCTTGTATTGCTTAGGCAAGTAACCGAAAAAGGCAAGCTACGATAAAAGAAATTCATGAATAATTCAATTATTAAGTTATAACAAGCTTAAAAGGCATATAAAAATCACTAAAACCTGCAATTACCTGTTGACAATCTCCTTATAGTCTCGTACTTATTATAAATACTTTCGACTACCTACCTAACGTAAAGCATGTAACATGAATATCTTATACGAGAGCAGAATTTTGAAAGAGTGAATACATGATTGATTAAAATTTTAGACGATCTTGTTTTAATGTCCCTATTTTGTATAGAAATTTATAATTGTTATCCGCTTTGAGGATTCGAAAATCAGCAGTTTGGGCTTTGATGCGAATATCTCCTGGCATTGATTGAAAAGAAAATTGTTTGTATTTTCAATGTAATTGTTGTAAGGACCGGATATTTAATTTTGCTCAGAGTTTGTTATACAGATAATGTAATAACTACTCGCTAAGACATTTATGCTGAAAGCACACTGGCAATCGACAGGAATTTCTAGGTTGGGGGAAAAGAGTCTAAGACTTTTTTAATTGAAAATGCAACACTGCTGTGAACAACAGACTCTTATTAGTTAACTCCGAATAAAATTGGAAGAAGTTGAGTCATTTATTCTCCGGTTTTAGTCTCGAACGTATCTCTCTTACTTCCAAACCTTAATAAATTTCTAAACACTTTCTAAATTTCCGTTTTTCCATGGGTCACTTTAGCTTTAAACCTTGAATGGCATGGTAATCCTTTAATCTTTCATTGTATCGTACTTTTAAGTATAATAAAAAAAATTTAAAAGTTCATTCCTTTTCACTTCTGAATGTTCTGAAACTGTGAGTGTCAGTAGAACACCTTAATATACAGCGGTGGTGGTTAGTGGGAAACAACCACTTGAATATTTTTCTCTTGTTTTTTTTTTTTTGTCATCTCATACCCATGTTGTACTCACGTTGAAAGTACGTGTTTCTAGCAACAGGCTTCTGTGATACACAAGGGAAAGGTACAAGCCAACACGTATAGGTGGTTATGCAACCACACCAACACTATAGGTTAACCCATATGGCCATGTATGTATATTTTAGTAAAAATTATCCGCAATAAACAAATAATCGAGAATTGAAAAACAGAATTAAAATGAAATTCCCACAGGTCATATAAAATTTATTGAGTGGTAATTCACACCTACTTTTAGATTGTGATTGAGAGATACAACATGTTTTTATTTTGTTACTCAATCTTACAAGCATAAGAAAATAAATGTGTTCGAACTTAATAAAATATAATGAGGCAGTATGTCGCAATGGATAATTTTTTTTGCTTGGGCTTGAAAGTTATTTTGCATGTTATTGACGGTAATGATCCACAGTTCTTGCAGACGGCATGCGAGGAAGTATCGATTCTGACAACATGGCTTTCCAAAGGACCTGTGAGAACTGCAATAGTTCAATGGCTGTTCTGTTCTTATGTAAATTATTCCATGTGCCCGTACCAACAAGACCCTGCATGAACAAAGACAGCAGAATATCCTGTTTTACTGATGTTATATGTGGAAAATTATTAGCTCTCTATTTACCTTAGTGAATCCATCAGCTATTACCAACCGAATGACCTGAATTGTTTTTGAAAAAATGCTTAACATTCACGAACGATGATGTTCGTAAGAACTTGTCAAAGCCTGGATGTGCTTGTAAATCGTTAGAATTTTGGGTCAAATTTGGTTTCATCCCAATAAGCATTAGGCAACTTTTGATATGGCGCCTAAAATACAGTGTAGTGGTCGGGCAGTCTGTCGTCTAATATAGCGCTTCAAAGCCGTCGGTATAGACGTTAATGGGTTTGCCCGGATAACCCGCATCTTTAGACCAGAAGTCCTGTGTTGGAATTTAGGTAAAGTATTGCGAGTTTACAGTAACTTTTTGCCAATGTAAGGCGTATTGTATTTTATCCAAATATTTCGATTTTAACACTAGGCTAGCTAGGGCTGTAATAAAAACTGATCCAGGAAGGTAAGGAATCGTCAAATTTGATGACTGATCAGTTAGACCTTATAACTCTTAAGTTTGTGCGCAAGTATAAGACAAGAATGGAGAATATATATCGAGCAACAAACCCAGAATACGTTATTGCCAGATGAATATAAATTTGGTATTGCTGCAACAGTAACATAACTTTGTAAATTCGTAAGCTGTGCAGAGAGCTATCAAATTGAAAGGGAAAAACTTATTGGAAGACTATCCCATTCGTTTGACCGCACCAGCATATATTAAACATAGCTATTCTATGATAATAGTTGATCAATTATTTTATTGGCAAGTCTCCATACATTCTATTTCTTAATACAACTTTAATATTAAAATTTTTATTTCCTTATTTCAGCCATTAAAGCTTTTTAAATAAAATTCCAACAAAGGCGTTTGTGTACGAAATTTTGTCTCTAACATCAACCATATTAATAAAATGAAATTGAATTACTTTAACGTTAAAAACTTTTCAATTATCTGACTAACACAATTAATTTACCCAGCCAGCGAAAGAAAGCAAAGAACAAACCTACTAAAGCAATAGCTGTGCTGTATAGAAACAGCCAACAATAGAGAACAATAGCTATGAGAAGACAGTTTTACTAGACTAAAAGTACTTGTTTATAAAGCCAGTCGATTTTGAAGCCTCAAATTCAATTAATGTCAAGTGGCACTGCCGTTGCTTTTGCCTTTACAGCTAAAAATACCATGTTTAGATACGAACAAACAAACATATCACTGCAAATGAATATAGAATGGCTATAAAACAATACTAAATGCTGGAAAACAAGAGTTTTTATGGTCTTTTCCTCACCTCAACATCATCAGCAGCAACATCGTCAACGTAATTATTACCGAATTAATGTAAAGTAAAAATGAATCTGTGCTTTTATGATTTGGAAATGTTAAATGAAAAAGAAAAACTTGATAAAAGTTTCAACATACGTATGTACATATCACAGACATTTCTTAAGCAATAGATGTATATTTAGTTGCACATTTTGGACTAAATAAGTTTTTTAAATTCTTAAAATTAATAATTTTTAAATTTCTTTATGCAGGTCATCCTTCAAAGAAGTGCAAGTCATCTATAAAAAAATGCAAGTCATCGACTAAAAATGCGAGTTATTGACCAAAAGAATACATTTCATTGGCGAAAAAATGCAAGTCATCAACCAAAAAAAATGCAAGTCATCGACTAAAAAAGAGCAAGACATCAACCAAAAAAATTCATGTCATCGACTAAAAAAAGCAAGTCATCTACCAAAGCAATGTAACTTGAGAAAAATACGACATTTTGTTTGATCTAAAATATATAAATGAACTCAATGAGAATTATTAAAATTTTTAAGTTCACTCATAAAGCACTTTTTTGCTCATCTTCTATACCTCCAGTTCCAAGTGACGCCACATCATAAAAAATCCCATTTTGGAATTCTTGAGATTATGGCTATCCAGCCCCCTAGGTTTTATCCGACTTTGTTCGATTCATATAGCACGTTTATATTGGCTAATTTGAAAAAAAGTTAGCTTCGTCACCTATATTTCCGGTCTTAAGTGACGACCAATCGTAAGGAAATCTGTTTTGGTATCCTTGATCCTATAGCTTTACAAACCAAGTGTTTTAAATTCTATCGATTTACAGAAGGCATATTGAGTTCATTTGCCTATCAAATATCGGCCCAATATCAACTACAGAATATTTGACAAATACCACTCACACTCATAGAAGATTAAAAACTAGCTTATATTCAACGTCTTATTAATCTATTTTAAGACCTTTAACTCCATATAAAAATGGTTTTAAAACAATATAAAATGGACACAGAAAACTACAAAAACACATGCTTTACAACCCCTAAGTTTACAAAGTTAACATGTTTAAAAAGTTATCCTAAGTGAGGCATTATTAACCTGTCATTACAGTTGATTAAATAGGAGTATAAACTTTAACGGGGGTAGCTTTCAAAACAAATAAAATATTTGCCGTGTAAACTAATAATGTTTGTGGTGTATTTCGATACAAAATATTTTGCAGAAGTTTTCTAATGGAAGCCAGCTTTTATTTGAATATCTTTGTATTCTAATATTGTATTTAAATGTTAATATTTGTTTATATTTGTTTTAATAACTGCAGGGTATAGAATATTTCGATCAAGAGATCAACAAACAATCACTTTTGGATTACACGTGCTGTATTTACATACAAGTCTATAACAATTTACTTGTATAGGGTAAGGGAAATAGTATTTTCGTGGCAATTTGGTTTAATACTCTTTAAAGAAATCTTTGGAAATAAAATAATACAACTTTTTCTATTACCTTGCCTGTTTGCTTATAGCAATAAAGCAATAAATCGCTTTCGAAAATGTGGTGCTTACATTTTAGACTTCAATGAGGGTGGTTTATGATTTTAAAGTTTTTATCTCTTATACGCTTTGGTTTTTTATTTATTTTGTTTTTGTTTTTTTTTTTGTTTTACTACAAAATTTATTTACTTTTTGTTTTCATTAACTTTTATTAACAATTTCTGTGTTTGTTGTTGCTTTTTTGCCATGTCAAAAAAATTTTGTATCAATTTTAGTAACGTTTTCTATACACAAGAAGGCGTTTTATTTACCCGTAAAATTGTTTCAGGACAAAATATCTGCTGCTGTTTTATTCTATAGAGTGCCAACACCCTGTGTGTGTGCGTGGTTTTTTTTGGTCCCTTATTTGTAATTAACATTTCAATTTTCGATTTTGTTATGTTCTAGTGTTTGTTAAAGTTGGTAAATAAATCTAACGCCCCTCTATTGTTGACTTATGTAAATTTTATGCTTTTTTGGATTGAAATGTTGTATTGGAGTCTGTAAAATGTTGTTGTTTTGTATTAATTTTTGTATATTATTTTGAGAAACTAGAATGTACTCACTTATTATTCAACTTTTTCAATTTCATTTCGTATTCCAAAGTTTTAATTTAAAATCTTATTGGGTCTCTTAAGACATAGGAAAACTAAAAATTCTCCGGTTGCTTAACCTCTCAAACATGTAAGGTGAGTATGCAAAAAATAAATTTTCTACAAATTGATAATGACCTTCAAGCGGACTGGTGGTGAAAAGTTGAATACTTACAGGAGTTACGTCTTAAGGCGGAATATCGAAAATGATCCTGGAAAAACAAATTACCCGACGTTAAAGAGCTTTTTCTCATTATAGACTTAAGCAAGATAATCATCCTATATACGCAAACTTGTAATAAACTACTAGGAAGTTTGAAGGCTTGGCTATGAAGCCATAGGGGTAAACGTATGACGTAAGTTCACAATTTCATGCACTTTTTAGATCTTATTTGAAACAACATGCAACTCGATCTAGAGGGGGTACTACCTATCGGATGTGATAATTTCACTATTAATGATGACGAAGTCGTTGTAGTCTAGTAGTTAGTGTGTTGCGTTTAGACTTGAGGCACGGTGGCATCATCTATGATTCGGAGTCGGGCTTTAAACTGTAGGTCCCAGCACTCATCTTTCAACTTAACACACACACATAAGAACATGAACTTAGTCGCTAACTCTAGTTAGCGGCTCAAGCGCTAAGAATATTGGTTACAAGAGAATCCTGACGAAATTGGGACTTTTGAAATCCAGGCTACATGTCACAACTCTACTATATCTTAGAGAACCTAGAACTGTTGTATTATTAGGGATACTACGCAATGGAAAAATGTCGTGACGCAGCTGTGTATTGTTAGAACTATGAGCGGAGGCATCTTTTCGACTTTGGCGAATATATCACCATTAATAACACTACCGAACTATTGTGGCAATCGCCAGATGAAATTACAGACCGTACCGTATGATTATTAAAGTGGAAAATATCTCTGTGAGAGAGATTTTATAATTGTTACTGATAGCCAGGCGACGAACGGGTCATTTGGTTCTCACACATCTGAAGGAAAAGTTCACATTCTGTAAGGTTAGACAAGGAGCGTATAAAAAGTGGGCTTAAGCTCCAAATAAGTTGCCTTAACGTCGATAAGACAACCTCAGCTCTGATATCTTCAATAAAAATATGTGTGAAATCAATATTTGCTTCGATGATTACCATTCTAGCACAAGCTCTACAAATAACTGTCTGTCATCGAAAGTTTTCTCAAATTTGTTTTTCAGAGTCGCTTTGGAATATAACTCCTGCCGATTATAGATAAATATGTAAGAATGATGTTAGAATCTAGACCATAACCCTGTCTAAAGATAAGCCTTCTTCCTGGTTTAAGTTTAAATTTTCTTATATTTAGCCTTCGTGGTTTATTGTGTAAACCTAAAGTATATCGAAAACATGCATCGTGTTCGGTTCGTCGGCAGTAATGATGTAGGTGGAGGTAAATACTGGGGGTCTACGGTCCTACATTTAGTTTTTCTCTCAAATTTTTGTTTGTTTTGTTGCTTGGGAAGTAATAGATTTTTCACTGATCACGATTCCAGGCTTTATTTGCAAACTGTGAATTGAGCAGTATAGCAAAAGATCGTTTGTAAACCTTTTTTAAGAAATTTCCTTTTAAAACTAAAACAAATTAAATTTTTTACTTTGCTTTTAAGTTATATTTTTAAAATTTTATTGGTTAAGAGTATACGATATGATGTTTTTAAAGATATTTTTACAATATAATATATTTTTATACGATTATTTGTTTAATTTTCTTATATTATATTAGATTAGATTAGATTGGATTAGACAAATTAGACGAAAAAAATTTATATTTTAAAAACGATATGAAGTTGATATGACTTTTTTGTTGATATTTATTCTTGGTTGTTTTCTGATGATACTTCCTTTTCATGAAGACATTATGCTCTATGCTGCGGTCCTTTTATTCTCGCCATGTTAAAGCTGCTTAAATAATTCGACGATATTTCTTATATTTCTGTATATAAAACCAAAATTCCTTTGTCATGGCCTTAACCAAATTAAAATATTTTGCTTGTAAATCCATGATTTGTATTTGAAAAACTAATTCAATTGAAGATCAATAAATTCCGTCGGTATAATTCAGTTGTTAATTTATCCAAGCTTTTGAGTTGTTGTTGTTGTTGTTTTTGCTGTCTACTCCTGTAGATACGGTAAGTAGAAATGAAATTCACCAAAATGTTACAAGGCTTTTTATAGTACAACTTTATGCTTTTAATATGGGTGGGGAGGGGGGTAGTAAAGCAGGATAGCTTTTACTTTTCTTTTTTCCTTCCTTCAAAACACACAGTAGAGTTATGCGCAAAAGCTTTTCAATTTCATGTATTTCTTCATGTTGGATTGTATGTCTATGGCATATAGAACTTAACAGGCAAGACAGGTGGGAGTCCTTGTAATACCCACACACAAAGCACTTATAGGTTGGTTACAAATGTTGCCATATTCCCAAATGTGTATGTGTATGTGTATTTTAATGTTGTCTGATATGGTGGGTATAAAACATAGTTAAACAAATACATTGAATACTTACCATATAGACAGTATTTATGTATACGAAATGTATACCATTTTTGGTATGAATATTATAGGTATGACCTGTGTTATATACCCGACACATAAAATGGTTGTTAAACTCATACCCAGATAATTACAATAGTATTTTAAAAATAAATATATTTACCTACATAGATACACTATGTACTATTATGGTATATACAGTATTTGCATGTGGGAGGAGTTTTCTACTACTGACTGTTCTGTTGCATTCATGGTAACTGGGCTTATTAATAGACATGTTTCATCGAAATCTATTACTGTTTGCTTTCTGATAGTTTAAAATATTTTCTTTTTTTAAGTTTTCCAAGAAATATTTTTCTCTTTAGTTAAAAATTAATGTGAATTTCTTTAATTCCTACAATAAAAATCTGTTTTAAAATTTGCATTCGTTTGCATTTATATAGAAATACTAAAGGATACTTACAAAGAAAAATTTTTTTTTGTGACCTTTGAACTTTATTATTTGGTATATTTTTAACAAATTTTTTGTATTCTTTATTTAGACTTTTATTAATCAAATAATGGGACTTGATCTTATTAGAAGTATTTGTAAAGTCGTTTTTCTTTCTACTAATTTAAACTAAATATAAAGGGTGTATTTTTTAAAGGTTTATAACTTTGAATTAGCTACTCAATCGATTTAACAGCTGATTATTGTTTACGGAATTTGGCATTACAAATCTTTGGTCAGGATTACAGCCTATCTTCTTATACGATAAATGTTGAGACAGAGTTGTCCCAGTGCTTTTGCCAGAAGACTGCTACTAAAAGAAAGTTGTCAAAATATGTATATGCTAATCAAACAGTTGCTCTTGTTTAGTAAGCTAAATTGCTAAACTGTCCGGTAATCTGCTAACAATTGCGTTTGGCAAAGTTTGGTTTCAAATTTTATTCGTGTAGTCTCATACAAAATTAAATTGTTGAACATTTTTTTGTAATTAAAATAATGCTGCTGTTCGTAAAATTTATCGTACATTTACAGTTTTATTCATACAAAACATTTTATTCATATCTTCAGAGCGTCAATTTCCAATAACTATGCTGCCAGTGCAGTGTGCACTGCAGAAGCTACAGCCAGTTTACTGGGTAGCATTGAATAAGATTTAAATCAAACAAACTGTCGCCGTTTTCAGCAACCGGGATTGTATCTTTTCACTTTATGGTAGATTTTATGAAAGAATGTTGGCTTAAAAACTTTTAAGATTCAACAGTGTTACAGCCAAGCGATTATCATATGTACCGGCAATTCCACGAATGAGCTGCAGCACAAATTGATATTAAATTTCTATGCGAAATGCATACGTAAATAACGCAAATAACCAGAATGCCGCATTTATAATGGAATAATTAGACTGCTGCTGTCAATGTTAAACGGTATAGGAATATGATTTCATTTGAGTTTTTCGTATATCAATTAGCTGGCATTGAACTTGATGACATGTGGTTCTAACAAGATGGAGGCGCATGTTATACAGCCCACGCTGCAATTGATTTACCCAAAGAAATTTCTGACCAAAGGGTAGTTTTACGAAATGGTCCAATTAATTGGTCATTAAAATTGTATCATTTAACCCAATTAAAGCCCAATTATTCCTTATCGTCTGTACAGAAGTTATTTGCGAGTAAGCGATTTGTCTCAGCATTCCACTTCACAATAACCGAGCACTAAAGATACACAATAGTTTTGGTGATTCTGGCAAGACTCATCCCAAGCCCAGTGTTTACCAGTAGCTAATGATGACCTTTGCCTAACGGGGATAAGCGATATGCTTATTTTCATATGTGAGTTGGTAGTCCATAGGAGTGTACCTGCTTCAGTAGATTCATCACTTATTGAATTATTCAAAATCTTCCTTTGTAAAGAAACCAATATAAGATTAACATAAAAAACCGCCATAGTCGATCAAGGGAGACGTGGCAGGCAACTATTTGTTTAGGTCTAAAGGCTGTACCTGAAATAGCTTACATTGCCGTTTGAGTGTCAGCAAAGCTGGGCTTGTCAGTAGTAAAAGATTTCTTATAGGTTTCATTCCTTACAGTTCAGTTCCGAACAGTCGCCTAGGAAACATAGGAACGATGTCAGAGGTCTATTCTTTTCTGTTTGAAATTTTAATGGGAAATCGCTTTTCAATATTGGGTTCACTATATAAAGCAGAGCAATAATAAGAAGATGGAGGAGAGCCCCATTATTCCTTAAAGGGAGAATAAAGAACAATAGCTCTATGGTTAGTGAAATGAAAAATCAATACCTTGAGTAAACTATTCATCTTATGACTGACTAAGATGTGAAGTTATTTTATAAACGTAGGATTAAGACTTCTAGTTCCTTATAAATCAACATTGTCTTTAAAACTAACTAAGCTATAGACGGTGATTTAAAGTCTTATGTTATATTAATATTGGGCGTGCTAAACTTGAGCTTTACTAGGTTATAATATCGCTGGATTTCACAATATTTTTTCGGTCTTATAGTGCTGGATTGGCTCGTCATCGTCATGATACAGAGTTATCATAGTTTGATGGAATGATGTTAGTGTTTGTTAATTTAATGCCAAACTTAGACAAAATCGATGTGATTAAACTGTGGCTTCAAATTAGTCGCCACTATATATCATGCAAGTAACAAAATACTGGAACGTATTTCGGAAAGTTCTTTTTCCCTTCTTGAATGTATAAATTTTATGCATTAGTGACGGGAACTGCAGTTTAATGTCGAATAATATACTTTTTTCCTAATTTTTTTTTATATCTTCACATTATAGTTGAAGTTTGAACTCGGATCACTCGTCTAGTAAGACAAAAGGTTTGGTCAAACTATACAAAGAGTGATAAATACGGTAAAACAGTTTTCGTCAAATAGAGTTTCTTCTGAGCAGATTTGTTTCCCAAAATATTTGAAAAGTTCTTTGAAGCTGAATGATAAATAATAAAAAAATTCTATTTGGCATACCACATAACTTAGTTGTCTAATGGCCACTAAAAGATTTCTTTATTTGCTAAAGTAAAATAAATTGTTCTGTTACGTAATAATAAAAGCTAAAGTAAAAGTATAAAAAAAGCCAAAATAAAATCATTTATAATAACCTTGGCAACAACAACCAGTTACCAAGACGTCAAGGACAATATAATGGGAAAAAAGTGCTTCTTGTGTTCAATGCCGATAAAAAAAAATTACTAATAATAGAGCTGAATAGAGCAGCGAAGGGGAAGAGAAGAGATGGAAAAGGAAGAGAAAAAAGTTAATATCGATTCAACTTCATCATGGTAAATTAACTTGTTGGTATTCGTTTTTATTAATCAGGAGAATCTGAAATGTTTTGATGTCATTGAAAGTTATACAGTGGAAATCATAGAAAGTTTGTGTTCCCCCCCACACACACTTCTTGATCTCCCTCAGTTTAGATAAAGCTATTCAGCTTGACGATGTTAATATATGCGCGATTATTGATAACACTTGTTAATAAGTGCCTTTTCGGTTGCCAAGCGTTTAACTTTATTTTTTTGTTTTTGTTTTTCAAATTTAATTTCAACCCTCGTATTGCATACGCTTCTCTCCTGCCTTGTATGCCATTTATCTTTGTGTGTTTTTTTTTTATCTTAATTTGCATCTTGTCTTAATGAATTAAATGTTTTGGAAATTTTTCTTTAAGTATGTATTCCATTCTTTCCGAGGTGAAAAGTGTTCCTTTTAATGAAAAATAATTTCTATTTTCTTTGGCCGCGATTTTCTAACAATGATAAGTAAAAAGTTGACAAACAAAACTGAATCTCAAAAAGAATTTTATCGTCCATGCTAACCTTTAAAAAAAAAGAGAAGAAATCAATGAATGAATGAATTCTGATGAAAAAAAAAATCAGTGACATTCTATTGGGCATTAAAAGACTAAAACTTTTTGAATAAGACCTCTAACAAAAAATTGAAATTAATTTAAATTTAATTTATTTACGTTCTGAAATCTCTATTAAATTAAATGAAATCTTTCTTTAAACAATAATTTAATTCAATTTAATCTCCTCATTTACGTTAAACATCCTGCTAATGGATTTGACAATATTCTCTTCTCCTGTCTCCACCCACACCATAAAACCGCCGTGGAGTAGCAAACAGTTAAAGGGTTGTCTACGTGTAAGTTACCCTTACACTTGAACACCCACAATACACATACACTATGTACACAAATATTTAAATATTGTCTTCTACCTTAGGGGATGGTATGCCTAGTAAAAATAATTCAGATAAGATTAAGTGAGAAGTGAATGTGTTGCGCTTAAGGAGTCTGTCACGAAGCAACTCGTGATTTTCTTTTTTTATGTCTATATTTGTTATTACGAGAGAAAAAATCGTTGTTGGAGGTCGCCGTAGTCTAGTATGCAGTGTGTCGGATTATTGGACGTGAGACCGCGGTTCAAAACGCAGGTTAGACATCTCCAATAAAGCGAAATATGAAAAAAAATTTATTCGGCCGATTTCTGGCAAAAACTTTAAGATCAAGTAAAATTACCATGAATTCGGAATCGACTTTAAACTGTAGGTCACGCCCCTCGTGTATAAAATTGACACACACAACATAAGTGATGTGAGGTGTTAGGTCGTAAACCTGACTAAAGGGTTGTAATGATCAATTATTTATGCATGTATTTGTACGTATTACAATATTTGATCCATTATAGAGGCATTTGGCTAGTGGTTACAAAAATCAGTTCACCTTCGACCACGGCTAGTGAAAACAACAGTGTTTGAAAGCCAGTGACTTGTGGAGAATGATGGTAAAGTTGTACAATAATAGGCGATCAAAAAGGTAGATTTCACCAACAGGAGGGACATTATGTTTTATTAAATTGAGCTCATAATGATTCATCACAAACGATTCTAAATTATGCAAAGCTTCGTAGATTTGGCAGGGAGATATTTACACACGCATTTTAATTTTAGAAATTTTTGAAATTTGATTGTCTCAGGATTTCTATGAAAAGGATAAGGTGGAACAAGTTTTGGAATAGGATTACATTAACCATGAAATTATTTTTATTATTTCTTTAGATTGTTTAAAGAGCATAAGGCTACCACAAAGCATCTTCTCACACCTTTTCTCTTGACTTTCAAGTTTTTGCAGTTAATCAGGTTCTAGAACGGCAGGGTTGCCGTTTATGATTACCTAGAAATTAAGATTTCTGCGATGTATAGCACATGGTTCATTGAATTCAACTTTTTACCACGATGTGAAACGGTGTAATTTACCTAAGGCGCTCTCCCTGAGGAGTATTCATAATCCTTTAGGTACTCCTGGATGGAGCTTTCTTTCAATTAGAAGCAAATAAAATGAACATTTTTTTTTATTAAAATTACGTTAAAGTTCTTATTTAAATTCTGTTAAATTTTTAATTAATGTTTTACAAATAAAAATCGATTTTAACCTAACTTTGGATTAATAAGCTAACCAAAGTAAGTGTTTGTAATTTAAGAAGAGCTTTTTTCCCTACAGTCTAAGCCAAAAGGTGCTAATTTTTAACTTCAGTAGTTGCTTTTCATAGTATTTTCGCAGATTCTTTTTTAATGAAAACCTTCCCATTCTTATTTAACTTAACCTAACAATGTTTCTTTGAATGTGTGGATGCGAATGGGGCGCATACCATACCATTTAGCTTTACGACTACTTTGCTGACAACACTCTATTAATTGAAGCCAAAAAATTATGCTAAATTGCATTGTCTTTTATTTTTCTATTTAAATTCTATTCTAATACCTGCATTATTTACCCCCTTTAAACTCCCTTTCCACCAATAACACAGCGTACGAGCATTCAACAACTTTATCCTGGCATTACGTTTGAGTTTACGTTTTTGTTTCAATTCTGTTTTTTTTATACGCTTTTTCGCCGGAAGTGTGTGTCTGTTTTGCCAGGATAACGTTCTCTTTCTTTTTTTATTCCCATATTTTACGTTTTGTTTTCACGTTCTTCGTAAATTGTATGCGCAGAAATGTTTTCGCCAAATCCTTTATAATCCTTGATAATTTCCTTAATGGTATTAATCACTCAAACGACATACATACTCGTACATAGTTCTGTATATTCAGCGTTTTATTTTCCAGAGATTTAAAAACAATTATTTGCTGCGAAATATTTTTTGTTGAATTAAAATGAAAATGGAAGCAATTGGAAGATTTTTATTTTTAAATCGAACAATGAAAATATTATGCGAACAATAATAAAAGGGGATTGCATATAGTTTTGTGAGCTATTCCAGCGGAGGTCATAACAAAATGGACCTGGCATTCATTATGTTTCTTCTTATTGCGTTCATAACATTCGAACATCTTTTTAGGCAGCAAGCCTTGAATGGTATTCAAATCTCCAATGTCTTAATCAGTTGTAATGTGCTAGAGGTCCTAAATGTGGTAGAGCTTGTAGGACTTTATTAAATTATTTCTGTTATTAAGACTAGAGAGGATCGAATTTCTACAAGAAATTTTATGGAATTTCTTAATAAGGCTGGCAAGGCCATCATTATCAAAGGCGGACATTATATATCGATGAATACCAACTTTAAAGCTGCCGTAGTCTAGTAGGTAGTAAGTTAGCTTATTTAATATGAGGCTACAGTTCAAACCCCGGTTTGGACATCTCCAACAAAATGAAATATGACTTCCTCTCAGCAGATTTATGGCAAAAACTCTAAGAGTAAATAAAATTGCCATGAAAAGCTTCTCAAAAATCCGTCGTCCGGAGTCGACTTTAAACTGTAGGTCCCGCCGCTTATGTATAAAATTAACACACACAACATAAGTGATCGTAATCCTAAGTGAAGCATTGTAATGACCAATTATGTATGTGATTACCAAATTCTTTCGGTCTGAATTGAGTAATCTCGACACGATAACGATATTTGGTTTAAATAGCGCGGTCATCTAACGTGGGATTGATGTAAACTGTCCACTGAGATCGTGCGATGTAACCTTCGTTCCTTTTTTCTTGTGTTGTTTTTTTTTTAAGTCGCAGATGTATGCGTGTAAGCATACAGCGGGCGTCATACACAACATAACCCATGTCATCGATTAATTTCAACTTTATTTTAGCGCTAGAGTCGTGGGAAATTAGACATTTCCGACACTTTCCACCCGGAGAAGCCATTAAGGACGTTTGAACGATGTTATATTCCATACATAATGGCAACAAAAGGTCTGATATGATGATATATTATCACACATTTTGTTTTATTTAAATATAAAGAAGAAAGCGTTAAAAAAGATCTTGATTAAGCAATACAACAAAAATATAATGTTAGGTTATGGCAGAGTTTATTTTTGGATATACACTAAACCTTGACTGCGCTGGAATCTCATCTTGTCAGATCAAAGAGCGTCAGGAGTTGCATGGACGCTACTACATCATATACGTCGCCACAACATTCACCAATTTTGGGTTCCGAGCTGGCACGGAAGGGTTAGGAGACGTCTGAGGACGAGAATATATGCTTCCGTACAAAAAACCGTTAGTGATTTAACATAACTGTTTTCCGAATTTCAAAACAGCTGTGTCTAGCAGTGGATAGTGGGAGAACCCGGAAACAGCTTGATTTCCACAAGAATTTTAACGGAATATTGCTTTATTAGCAGTTTCGCAGCCATGATATGGAGGAAAGGAAATCGGTACAACATCTTTTCTGTGACTGGCTTGTACTTCCGAACAGACGCCATTGGTTTTCGCTTGACAGAACTTTTGATGACTTGGGCATGCTGGCAAGCGTGCCACTAAGAAAACTAGCCAGTTTCATCCGAACCTCGGGGTGGTTCAAATCCAACACTAACTAGGCAACATAATGGGTCTGCTATTTGGGTCACGGGGTGAAACCAACCTAGTCCACTCACATCCGTCTATATGATTTGATTTGCTTGTATATTGGAGATTATGTGTAAAAGTTGACACATAATCTAAATACTCATGTTGGATAAGAAACTTTATTGTAATTTTTTATTTCTCTGAACAGGCTTGACTCATGCTGTTGTATCAATCAGCACGATACTGATGTAATAGCGGACTGATGTAATAGCGGACATACTTATTTTACTCCAGCATTGATATGGAAATGATCTATGAATCCTTCCATTGTGAAAAACTAAGAACCATTTCGTATAAATTCTGATAATTCAAACTTTTTCTGGGATACAGTTCATCTGATGGTATTGACGGGTGTTTTGGAAACAGCAGATGTTGGAAAGCAAGTCAATCAATGGATTACTGTATTATAAACCGTTGATATCATTCATAATTTAAACAAGAAATTTAAAAATTAAATTCCTGCATGATTCTGAGAAAACAGGCAACCTCAAACTCAAACATAACCTAATATTTAATGAATTCTTAGATCATATGAAAATAAAAATATCATTCCGTTTTGTGAGTGAATACATTTTTGTCTTTTCGAAATGAAATTTCTATGACGTACTGTATTGTGGTATTTTCAAAGAATTTACAAAAAAAAGAGGAGGAAAAAAATTGACTACAAATTTAGTCTTTAAAGTAATATAAGCATACATACATACATACATACATACATATAATATATGCCGATTTGGCTTTTTCAATGACCTTTAACCAGTACAGAAAAAAACAAAAAAAAAATGTCATACTTGGAATAGTAAAAAAAATTTTTTTTTTATTGATTATGGAAACTAAAACCCACACTTGGAAAAAAACTGTAGCAACTAAATGCCAAAATTTTTCAAAATCCAAACTTATAAAATGAAAGCCAAAAAAACGAAAAAAAACGAATGTTAAAATATAAATTCAAAATGGCTGACAATAATAACTGAAGATAAAAAACAACAAAGATGCATACATAAACCGTTACATACATATTTATAGACAACAAAAATAGATACTATTCCATGGAAGAGAATTACTTACACATGGAAAGAATATAAAGAAAAAAAATGAATGGCATGACTGGCTGAATTGATGAATGTAGTATTGAGTATTTTTCCCCAGAATTTCGAACAGATTTTGGAATGAAACATTTTGCAAAACATGTAATAAATATTTATTGTTTTTAGGATTTGTTTTGTTTTGTTTTGTTTTTTTGTTTTTTCTTTTCATTGTTTTTAAGAAATTATGGAAAATATTTAAAGATTTTCCAAGAGTAGAATGGTCAATGTGTTAAACTCCACCTTAAATGTTATATGATTGGCTAAAGACAAACAGGTGGTAACCCATACCACTTAAAGGTAAACGAAAAACCACCCACTTTAACAGTTGTATTTAATAATAAGCCATGGTCTATAGAAAGAAAGAACCCTTAAATCTATTTTCAATGAAAATTCCTTTACATTTTAAATTTTTGGCTTTGCGCAGGTTTTGAAAATATTCAAAGCTTTTCACCACACTATTGCTGATGCTTTTCCACTTAGAGTGTATGAAAGAGAAGCGAAAATAAAAAATATAAAATACTTTGATTTGAGCATAATTTGGTCCATTTGCTGGTATTTTTCTGGTCTTCGGAATTCATATAGTAGTTCTTCGTTTGTAGTCCTGTTGTGTGGTGTAAAAAACGGTTCTAAAGCGCTACTATATTTAAACTCTTTGAAGTGAATTAAGAGGTCGGTTTTGAATATTAAAAAAAAGAAAGAAAAATATTTAAAAAATCTTAATTTAAACTACTGGAAATAAAATATTTGTTTTGTTTTTTTTTTTAAACCAAAAAGATTTCTAATAAAATTGTGTTTTTTTTACAACCAAAAAAAGAAGAAAAAAAATGGAAAATTTGCTTTCGAAATAGCAAATCCGCAAAGTGAAAATTTTTCTTAACTGTTGTATATACCATACCTACATACATAGTATATATGTATATATATTCCAATATGAATTGTAATGGAATATTTCCTTATACATGTACATGCATATATAACATGTCCATGTACGTATAGTTCCCCTAGATATTTCCAACCCTAAAGATGATTGCATCATGTTTTATTCCATTTTGTTCACTTTCCAATATTTTTATGTAATATTTCCATTCTTTTCCTACATCAGACTAACATATATGCCACCCACCTTTTTCTTTCCCGATCCTCAATGAGCAAAAAAATTTTCTTTCGTTACGAAAAAAAAAAAAAAAAAAAAAAAAAGAAAATTGTTCTGTTTCTGTTCTGATTTGTAATGTTCATTTTTTTATATAAGGAGCTAAAAACTACTGTTGCAATTACAGTCTTCAGACAGAGTTCTAAACGGTTCGCTGGCCCCTAACTCTGTCTGCAAAATGTCTGTTCGTAATATACGAATCTTAGCCTTAGATTCGTTTAAAATTCTATTTTTGAAAATTTTCAATTAAAGAATTTAATTTTTAATTGTTTTAAATTTTTATTTTCCAGTGTATATAGTTAAAAAAAAAAAGAAATCCGTACCGTTAATTTATTTATCAAAAATCGTAATTTGTGTACCTTAAATTCGTTATAAAATCGTGTTTTAATCAAATCGTCATTTCACATGACACAAAGTCTATGAGTTAAGTGTTATAATATCATTTATTTGTTATCCATAATAATATAATATCGCATAAATTATCGAATATAAAATCTATAAATTATTGAGTCCTTGGATTACTTAATGACATCATCATTTACATCATCAGCGTTAAAGTCAGCGTTACATAATCTCTGTAACTGTTACTGAACAATGGATTATTTTTGTAATAACATCAAATGTAAGTATTTATCTAACATTGTTTAAAATTTAGTTTCTATAATTAAATAATTTCATAATTAATTTCATAAAAAGTAAGTTTCTTACAATTTTTTATTACAAATCGTTAATTAAATATTTGTTTTTGGCAGCCCTTCCAAAATCGTGTTCGTCTTCTTTTGCAAATGTCAAAATCATTATTCCAGTACTGGGAGTAACTCTAGTTTTTGATAAACTACACATTCATCTTTAAAAATCAACCAATGATAACAAATTGCTTGGTTTAGATCGGGTCATCTGCTCCTCCGGGGTGTCTTCCATAAGAAAAATACGATCTCAGTTTGAACAGAAGGCTCTAAGATTGAAGCGTATTTATTTCATATCCTACTCAGAAATTTACTGCATTAATTGGTCGGGTCTTACGACCGGGTCTTGGACCCTGAATAATTAATATTATTTAAATAGACCCACAACAATTAAATTTTATACTCTTTTTTATCCTGCGAGAAAAATTCACTTTTTTAGAATTCACTTTCGGGAGAGACCATGGGAAATAATATTAAGATTAGTTCGTATTATCAGGAAAGAAACTTTGATAACCAAAAGTTGTTTATATCCAAATAGTATAAATCAGCAATATCACTAATAAGCTTACTCAGAATGATTTAAAGTTACGATCATGTTACATTTGACCGATGGCGTGAGTATGTTTTCTGAAATATGTAGCACATTCTTACATTGCATATGAATTGGTATCCTCGCAGGAATAGGACGATAAAGACGACTCTTCAATTAAAATTATTGACAGCTGCCAACTGCTTCAGAACTTATTCAGACAACACATGCCATTGTCTTGGGTCTATCTATCCATAGCAGTTTGGCAAAACAGACTGATGAACTGAGAAGTCGCCACAGTCTAGTAGGTAGTGTGCTGGCTTATTAGACGAAAGGCCACGGTTCAAATCTCCGGTCAGACATCAAAAACTAAATATGAAAAGATATTTTTTCGGCGACTTACTCTCAGCAGCAAATTGCTATAAAAAGTTTCTCAATAAATCTGTCATTCGGAATCGAATTTTAACTGTAGGTACCGTCACTCATGTATAAAATTAATACACACAACATAAGTGGTGTGAGAAGCTAGGCCGTAATTCTAGCTGAAGGGTTGTGATGGCCAATTATGTATATATTTATATGACTGATGAACTAACAATTTGACAGATGCCAAGTGCTCTTGATCTTTTTCGAATAATCATCTTCGGCAAAGCCCATACCTAGATGACTAGGTACGTGAACAAACAAAATTGCCAAATTTGGGACAATACCAATCCAACAGCGTTCAATGCATCCCGAAAAAGTCACTATTTAGTGAGGATTTTGGCCTGGCGATGTCATCGGCACATACTTCTTTGAGAATGACAGAGCAACACAGAGCAACACAGTCAACGGAGAACTCTATAAGTCGATGATTACTAACTTTTTTGGCCTTGGAATAGGAAGCGTTTAATAAAAGAATTTGGAAAAGACAAACGCAAGGTGATATAAACTTGGTGACTTTATTATTTGCAAAAATGAAGGATAAGTTGAGTTTGATCCACTTTGAAATCTGGTTCAAATAGGCCAGTTCGTACGTTCGTCACCATGTTTAAACGTTCTGTTACCCAAAATGCGATGATGTCCGTTCTGAAGTGCAGCGTACTAGCATGAAAGGTGTTTTAACGATGCCATAAACTTCATATCATAGCAGCTTCTGCAGTAACTCTGGTGGGGAACCGCAATGCAAATTGCATTATAAATTAATTGCATAATTACACTTATAATTACATACTTTCAGACCCTTCAGTTAGGTTTACGACGTAGCTTCTCTCGCCACTTATGTTGAGTGTGTTAATTTTTTACATGATTGGCAGGATCTACAGTTTTATGTTCTAAAGTTCGAATGACAGATGTTTTGAGAAATTTTTTCATGGCATTTTTATTTACTTTCAAAGTTATTGCCAGAAATCTGCTGAGAAAAAGTCATCGAAGAAATATTTGTTGATAGTATTCCGTTCTATTGGAGAATGTCTGACCTAGGGCTTGAACGTGGCCTTACGTCTAATCAGCCAATACACTAACTACTTGACTGGGGCTACTTCTAACATTACACTTTTATTGAAGAGAAATATAACCACTGAGTAACTTCTGCAAAATTTTCTGAGTAACTTTATTCAATATACTGGACATCAGCTGGCAGTCAATTTATATGTAAATTTATGTGTAAATTGGCTGCCAGCTGATGTCCAGTATATTGAATAAAGTTACTCAGAAAATTTTTCAGAATTTTATCTCCACTGTTTCCATTTAAAATCTGAAAAGCATTCTTAGAACTCGGATAGTATTTTTTTAATAAAAATATATTATTTCTCTAGAAATTTAAAAATGGAGAGCTATTTTTGTAAGCTTAAATATAGCAATTATATGTGTTCTACATATCTTTCTCTTCTCCTCCCTTTTTTTGCCCTGAGAAAATCCGCTTAAAAGTTCCTACAAATGAAAACAACAGCAATATGAAATCCTTTTGAAGTGTTTTACATTTCTTTATCAAATACGAATTCAGCACACCCATTCACAAGATTTTTGTACAGCTTTCATCAGCAAAAAAAAAAAAAAAAAAAAATAATAAAAAAAAATTGTTTTTTTTTTCGAACTCCCTCTCTCTCTCTCTCATAAGGAAAATACAATTTTATGAATATAATCCGCTTAGAGTGGTTGCCATGTTTTCATATTTTTGAGGCAAAATAACAATCGCACATTTGCTTTATATACATACATATGTACATACATACATTTAAAATCATATTTTGGCAAAACAAAAAAATAAAAAAAAAATGAAAATCATTTTGTTGTATTGCTTATCAGCTAACGGGCATGACTAAATTCCAATTTGTTTTACAATTTCTTCATTACAGGAGCCAGATATGAAATGAAAATGACCCTTAACTGCCAATTTGGCAAAACGTAACGAGAAAAAAATCTACCAACACCAGTACATCCTGTACTGATAACGTCAACGATTTCATTGCGTATATAAATTAAAGGGAATTATGGATACACCAATGAACCGGCAATTCGGTCAGCCAGCCATCATCAGCAAGTGAGCAGTGAAATGCTTTCAGATCTCTCAGAATAAAGTCATAAAAATAAATTAAAAATTAAAAAAAAAGAAAACAGCCAAATACGCATACGCCACCACCCACCAAGTGTTACAAGTTACAAATCAAAATAATCCTGTAAACCTGAAATCAAAGTTCCATTTCACTTTCATTGCAATTTGTTGTAATCAAATCTGTTTCTAAACCTGTTACAATAACAACAACAACAATATAAACAATACTAATAACAAAACGTGCGAATTATAAAACTGTTCTCAGTTGAGTTGAGTGAGAACGTGTAAAAAACGTACGAACGGCAATAAAAGTTTTTAAATAAATTAAGAACGTGAAAACGAATAACAGAGCAAGCGACCACCCGCGGTGTATACTTTGCATAGCAGCATTCACCACTCGCATTTCGGCGTTTGTTTAAGTATTCGTAACCAACAACCCACGAAGTTACAACATCTTAAAACAAAATGAAGGGTTTAACGGCGTTTAAGGAAAAAGCCACGGGTGTCTTTGGTGGGTGAGTATCCCCTTCACTATTGTTTTTCTCTCTCAATATTTCTTTTTCAGTTGCAAGCAGCCTATAAAGTTATTTGTTTTGATTTATTAACTTTATCCTGGCTTTTTGGTCGTTATGAGTTATGATTATCGATAATGTTACGCTTTGATTGTTTTTAACGTAAAATAAGGAAAACGATGATATGAAAAGAGATTTAATTTAACGCACCAGTGATTAAGACTCTGGCTGAGTGAACGCATTCGGTCAGCTTTGGTTGATGGGTAGGCTAAAGAATATTTGATGATTGCGTAAAATTTTATATCATGGAAGTTTTTTGTTTTTGTTGCCCATTTCCAATTTTTTTTTAGCATTTTACAAAGACTTTGTAATCAATTCACAGCATCTTTAATCGTTAATTGATATTGAATTCGCTAATGTGACTCAAACGCTACGGAACGATTTTTTTCAATGCAAACTTTTCTTTTCGTTTAAGTCATTGTAAACGGTGGATAATTATTATTGTCACGAAGAGATGCCACAGTACTAAGAGCACTCGATCTACATACTCGATCGTGACTCACTAAATGCCTCACAGTTTTTTAAAATGTATTCCGGTGATTCGTTCTTATTATCACGGAATCTACGTGTTGCATGTAAGAAGATTCACTGTTCTGAACAAAAGTACTTTGAGTCAACACTGTTCTGTCAAATGAATTGTTACTAACATTTGGTTATTCCTGGATAATCTGATGCGTGATTTAAATCTTCTCTTATTGAAATTTCTTAACAAGATTTTATCTCATGCCCAAACAGTCTTTGCCTCTCTCTATCTTCCCATTCGTTAGACAAACTTTTCCAAAAATCTGTACCCAATCTACAGATAGAATTTATACCTAGCAGGGGCATAGAGGCTCTTCTGCCTGTTCATTGCCACTGCCTGTTCACATGACCTGCATCCAGCGTAGAGAAACCCTATTTTCTCTGTCTAACTGGTTCAGTTTTTCCGGGAAATTCCGAGTGCTCGAATAGCGGCCAAACTGTCAGATATTATTGCTATGTAACGTGCTTTGTACCTTCTATCGATATCTTTCGATAGCATAAACTCCCGATTGTAAGATACTCGGGAGATTCTCAATTGGCTTGGAATATTTCATTCTGGTTTGGAAAAATTTACGCTCATGCTTCAAGATGTGTTTTTGAACCATTCATACATAAAATGGTCCCCCTATTAAAAGAGTATGTACCTTCCAGATTTTCCGTTAACTTTTGTTGTTGGCCTTGCGAAATGTTTCCCAAAATTGTAGAGTATACTAGTAGGTGTTGGCTTATTAAACGTGAGGCCACGGTCCAATCCATCAAAACGAAAATGTGAAAAATATTTCTTCGGCGAATTCCTCTTAGGAGATTTCTGGCAAAAATTCTGAAAGTAAATTGCCATGGAAAAGTTTCTAAAAATTTGTTGTTCAAAGTCGACTTTAAACTGTAGGTCCCGCCACTCATGAATAAAATTAACGGACTCAACATAAGTGGTGTGAGAAATTACGTCATGATACCAACTGATGGGTTGTAATGACCAATTATGTACGTATGTTAGTGGCTCAATTCATTAGGTTACGAATTTTATGTTAGACTTGCTTCTCAATATCCTAACCATTGTCTTCAATGTCTGTTCTACTATGTACAACTGACTTATGGTAAACACAATAGAGTTTTCAGAGCTACTGTACTACAGGTTTTCATCTGTATCTTGTTCAACTCCATGTGAGCTGTTTCCATCATCATATGTATCCAGTGTATTATTTTTGAGTCACACCTCCAAGCCTTCCTAATATCGTTAAGATATGTTTTGCCTCTTCTGGAATACTTCAATTCTCGTATGTTTACTTAAACCAGTTAAAATATCGGGTGAATTTTAACTCCAGTGTCTGTCATAGTAGCTCACCTAGGATTCGAATATTTTTCAATTTAGAAAGGTTAGACGATGCAATTGATCATTTTCCTCTGTTGTTGCGATGTATTATAAAAAATGCCGCAAATATAAGAAAGTGATGATCTGAAGTTTGATCAAAAGTATTGATTAGAGGGTGTGAAGAAGCATTAACACACATTACAATGAGATATGAAGAAATGTTTGTCAATAAAATATGCATGTCACCTTATAACATTTCTTTTTCCATGAATTAATTCCATCAACTTGTCATCAATTATCACAGATGCTTTGAATTTCAATGCGCTTCAGTGGTAAATAATTTGAAGCAATATATTCCAATTAAATTCGTTTAAATAATTACAAATTTGTAACGAACTCTCTTTGAATTGAAATTCAATTTTAATTCCTTTACACGATTTCAATATGCAAAGACACCTTTGCCAAACAACACCAATAAAATTTAATAAAATTTCAATAAAATTCAAACCGAAACCCAAACCCAGCCCAACGTTCATTCGGTAAGTTCATCAAATAATCCTGGCTGGATAATGGTAAGCATCCATTACCGGCTGAGTAGTAAGGCAATGTGTAAAGCGTGGCGAAACCATAGCACAGCAGAGAGAAGTGTGTGGTTACCATGATAACTCTATTAACACTTGAAATTTTAATTTCGTATGCAAGACATGTTGTTGACGGTTTCCTTTTTTCCTTTTTTCTTTTTTTTCTTCTTGGCATTTGGTTTAAATAAAACAGGCAAGCAAGCAACTTAAGGCAGAAAAATAAAATGAAAATAAAATGAAATGATACGAGAAAGAGAGAGTGTTTATGGCGCCACTTGAAAGTTAGAAAGGCAATGAATACTCCATTCGTTCAACTAAACTAAATGAAGAATTATTATCATCAGCGCAATATCTTCACAGCCACTACAACAATGACAACGTCATCTTGTAAGGGAAAGGATATTACGAAGACTGAATAAAGAGTGTTACTGCAGAGGCTGTAGTTAAGGGGAAAACAAAAGAACAGGACAATAGAAGAAGCGTTTACGCTTTTTAATGTTATAAACGTTTTCTAAAGAGTTTGATTTTCTTTTGAAGAAGAAATTCATTTGTATAGAAATTCAATTGAAATGAAAATGAAATTTCATTTACACGCACATCAAGTGCTTTCTTAAGCAATACTATTGTCTTCTGAATGGCTTTCAAACTGTGTATACACAAACAAATAATGAAATTTAAAAGAAATTCTTCAAGTGGAAATAGATTTTCAAATACGAAATGTTTTGAAAATAATTTTTTTGAGCTTCTATTTCCGTTGATTTTTTGATTTTTTACTTCTGATTATTATCATTAGAAAAAAAACTTGATTTTTATTATTATTTACCTCACTTTACAAAAAAGAAATGTTTTTTTTTTCTTTTTTAATATTTTTTAAATAGCAACAAATGAAATCCTACAAAATGCACTTCATAATCATTTCCCTTTCCGCTTTACATTCCATATGCACGTTTCATGCACGTGCAAGGAATTCCTTTTCTCAACACTTTTGTTTTACTTCCCCTCCACCTTCAACAGCCATAACCAACGGCAACAGCAGCCCGACTTTATTATGATCATCCTCTTTATGAAGTGTTTATTACAATCTACTGAAAGCAGAACTTGAAGGAATGTATTCATTTTAACAACGAGTTTGAGGACAGAAATATTGTCTGAATGATTTTTTTAAATTTAATTTAATGTAAAGAACGTGCGTTTTAATGTAATGGCTAAGATTTGTTTGTATCCCCCGCTTTTTATTTAAAAAATTTTGTTTCAAAAAATTTCTTCATTAGAAGTTTTCTTGGTTTTGGTTCTCATAAGTTTAATATTCAAACCTCCTTGCACATTTTGTAAGCTTTCATAGATCAAAATCATATGGAGATTGTTCTTCGAGCTTGGTGAGGTTTCCGGGCCTAGTGGGTGGAATAGGTATAGGGATAGAGGATTCCAGTCTTTGTCGATGGCTTCCATTTTTTGGCAAAGTCTTGCATTTTATTTGGTAGGTGACATGCTTTTTTTATTGGGCAATGATTTTCATTCTTTTCTTCGATAACTTGCATTTTTTTTGTCGATGACTTGCATTCTTTTGGCCGATGACCTGCATTTTTCTGGTTGATGACTTGCATTTTTTGGCAGATGACTTGCATTTTCTTTTCTATGACTTGCATTTTTTGGTAGATATCTTGCATTTTGGTCGATGACTTGCTTAGCTTATATTAGCTTCGTTGTCATATCTTCCGGTTCTAAGTAACCCTCAACAGAAACAAAAACTGTTTTAGAATCCGCTAGGGCTGAACCTTTCAAGAAAACCATACCTTTAAGGCTCTGTGTATGGAAATACCAAGAATATCATAAAGTTCGTTGTCATGTTTGAGGAATTTTAGTTGATTTTCAACAACCATCACATCCACTTTATCGCAGCCTTCATTCATGCAATATTATCGATGACTTGTTTTCTTTCGTTTGTCCCAGTTAGTGAAAGTTATCGTCGTCCGTCTTGTAGTACACGCACACTCATAATGACATCACAAACATGCCAATAATTTCTTTACTCGTACATTTTTTATTTTCCCTTTTTTCATCTCTCGTTCTTTGGCAATTTTTATTGTCATCATTTTACGCCATAGAATGCAGCACATGACCGGATATTTTATTTTTTATTTTTTATATGCGAAAAATATTTTTGAATGTTGAAATTTTTTTTATATTCCTTCCTTGTTGTTGTTGTTGCTATTATGAGTAAATGGTCGCGTTTTAAGGCTTAAATAAATGGCGAGACTGTATCTGAGACGCCATTGAGTATGCGAGTATTATAACTTTGCCGCCAACTTAAGTTAATTTGTAAAGAAAAATTAGTTTTATTGGTGCAGTCAATAGAAAATGTATTGAAATTTAAGCAATGAAAGTTGCAACATGTTGGGGCACATACTTTTTTAATACAATTTAAACTATGTTTGGGTGTTGGAAGTCAATTTTGGTTTGTTTTTAAATTATTAACAATTTTTTTTTTGTATCCAAGTATCCAAACCGTATTCTAGTTAGTTGTAACGCAAATTTTTTTGATCAGAGAGAGAGAGAAAGCCTTGTGATTTTTCATTTATTTCATTAAGCAAATACACTGCAGCAGGTTCTGGAATGATTGGGTTGCCATATTTCATTATTTACGCACAATGTATGGGTTTGTTGTATTGAGCGTTGTGGTAGAAAACTTAGCTCATTGTCAAGAATTGGCCCTATCTGGTTTCATTGTTGATGTTATAATCTTTTCAAGGCTAAGAAGGATTGAAATTACTTAGCATTTCAAAACTCTGATGAACATTGGTTGGCTCCAATCTTTTTCTAAATTCGACTAAGAAAGTCTGCTTTGATTCTGAGACAATTTTTGTTTTCTTTTCAAAAATCGAATATTTTGCAAAACTTGTTTGTTTTTAATTCAATTTAATACTTTTCCTTATGCACCTTTTCCTATGTTTCATTAATCTTTGGTCACAGTTCATTTTTCAACAATTGCCGCTTTGGTTTGTTTTCTATTTAATCTCTGTTATCCTGGGAAATCTCGATAAAAACTCTCATCAATTTAATGTCATTAACCTAAAAACCTTTTAACGTGAGCAAAAGAAGAAGAAGAGAAAAAACCAAAACAACAATTCAAATAAATGTCAATGGAAAGGAAAAAGAAGCAAAAAAAAAAAAAACAGAATCCCTGCAATTCATAGATAAAATAAAATGATTCTATCAACTATCAATAAAATATTGAGAAAAACTCACCCTCGCTGATTGCCATAACGAAAATGCTATGGAAGTCTAAGAATCGGAATGCTAGCAGAGCGATGAGCACTTAATAAAATCGAATTTTATTTCAATTGAATTGAACACGTCGTCTGCCTGCTATCATTTTGGTTTTATTTTTTTCCTTCCTTTTTTTTACCTTCTGTGGAAGTAGGATTTTGATTTCAAATTTGAAATTTTATTTTGCAATAAACAAGTGTTATTACTGTTTTTGTTGTTGTTGTTTTATTTTTATTTAATACAACAGATCCATAAGGATATACTAAATATGTTTGGTTGTTTGTTAACAGGAAATTCGTATTGCGGCATTAAAGGAATTTGTGTAAAACAAAAGCGAACAGAAACATAAGGCGGGAGGAGGGTTGTTCAGAAACCAGCATAAGTTTTTTTTTTTTTCGGTAAAATGATATCAACGATTATGGTTTATTAGTGTGAAAATATTTGTGTTATTCCTTGTTAAGTAAGATCCTTAGGGAATTTATGGTTGATTGTTGGAATTTATGTGAGTTTTCATAAAAATCTTTTGGGAGAGCACAAGGCCTATATAAGTAAATGGAAATAGTTTAATTAATTAATGGAAATTGATCAAATTTTAAAAATAATAAACATTTCTAAGTTAATTAAATTTTGAAAAGAATTTTGAAAAAAAATTTTAGTTTCCCGATTTCTCTGAAAGCCTTTCACGAAAATTTTACCATAGGATTGTAAGGGAACTATGGATCAAATGGAATGTAAAGGTTTAAATCTCTTCCTTTGTTTCGGTTGTAGATTGTTTTATCCGTACTCAGGAGGACCATTATTATTGCGTAGCGAGTGTGGGGACTGCGTGTTCGATTCCTCTCATAGACTATACCGTGACTTACTCAGTTAAGAAGTCAAAATAGAAGCCAGCACTAATTTCCTACTTTTTCTCCTTTAATATTCTTCTTTCTCTATTTCAACACAAAGAATAGAAGTCATCTCAGTTGTCAACAGAAGAAAAATAATACAAGCATTGTATGTGCTTACGAAAAACTCCCATCAAACTATGGCATACAGATCAAGTTTTATATCAGCTCTTCCAACATAGACATCCCAACTTTGTTAGTAGATAACGGCCATCGTCTGGAAGCTAGATATGTCTGTCAAATTGGTTTTCATTTATTTGATCTCAAATTGTGAATAAAACTCCCGAAAGAAAATGTTGCAATACTGTAGTACTCGGTGCTAATACTGTAGTACTCGGTAATTGGAAACTGGAAATTTAATTGGAGTGATGAACAAAGAAACGTATACATATCTGGATATGCAATTCACACATAACATATATGCATTGTAAAGAGCAATTTACAATCGTTCAGTCAGGATTGCAACCTATTTTCTCACACAACTTATGTTGTGGACGTTAATTTTATGCATGAGTGGTGGGACATACAGTTTAAAGCCGATTTCGAACGACAGATTTTTTTATTGATCATTTTATTTTGCGTTTCCTTAGGTAATATGCCTACTGAACTATTTCAACACGGCTTTAAGTTATTCTTTTAAGCCGTAAAACAATTCGGATATCTATACTGCCTTGAAGTATGAGAAAATAAGGGCCATTATTACAACTTGCCGTTAAAGTTGGGTTTAGTTAAAGGTACCTTTAGTTAAAGGGAATTATAAAGTTACCTTTAACTTATTTTCGTTATTACAACATACATAAAGTAAGGTTAACATTTTCATAAATATGGCAATGGCGGTGCATTATCGATAAATTTTGCCACTTCAAAAAAAGTTCTTTAAAAACGCAGTGGTAACGGAGTGCTTTTTTTAGTTATGTTTATTATTTTATTATTGCCGTATTGAAAATAATATATTTAATATAGCATGTTCAAAGATAAAGTGAACTTTAAATTTGAAGGTATTATGATCTTCCCTTTAGCTCACTTCTATCTAATTGGGTACACATAATAATGAAAAACAATTTATCTGCCAGTTAAAATCCTCCCTTTAGTTAACGGCAAAATGTAATAATGGCCC